>VOMN01047859.1:0-27871 GCA_014899125.1 Orchestia grillus | reverse complement strand
TTGGACCGCCATAGTTAGCGACAAACTAATCGCTACAAGCGTCAAAGAGCCTAATTTGGCAAAAACTATACGTGTGAAAGAGACTCGATAGCGGACAAGTACGCTATGGAAGAGAGTTAGTGGGTAATGGAGTGGGAAGAGATTACTCAGGAGCCAGTCTGTGTTGTATGCAGCAAAAGCGGGTCCTGGTTGCGAACCCGGTCTTTTTCCGGGGACATTGGCGGGAGAAAAATTATTTTTTTCCGAGGTGAACCTGCTAGGGCTGTCGAAATTAATGTGCGCTGTGCTGCTGCTGACCTGTTTCTTGCTCTGTGTGACTGAGCATATCGTACAGTGAAGTTAATCGGCATAAAAATCATATTTTTGGATATTTAATTTAATTAAAACGGCTCTTCATTCGACAAACTTTCGTGTTCGTTTCAAGTTTAATATTAACAGGAAGTGATGGTATGTGCGTTTATTAAAAAGCTTAAGTAGGATAAGCGTTTTCTATTTCGCCATGGACCGGCCTAATAAAATAGAACATTTTTGCATTCATGAATTTATTGAAAAAGTTATTTTTTACACGAGAAATGAGCACGTAAATTAGGGGATTGTAAAAAATATTCCTATTGCTATGGATACCTGTGGTCAGTGGATCGCTGATGAATCCCAGTCCATTGACTTGAAGTTTCGGTAAGACGTAGGTTTCTGTGCCCACCTTTGCACTAGCGTTGTCGTCCAGAGCTTCATGTCTGTTCAGGTCAGCTGCAGGCTCATAGTCAGCTGCAGGCCTAGTCAGCTGCAGGCCCAGTCAGCTGCAGGCCCAGTCAGCTGCAGGCCCAGTCAGCTGCTCGTAATAATGGTCTTCGCGGATTTTTTCGTCTCGAGGAAAGTCTTCAGCCTCGACTCTTTTTCTGTCTTCAGTTTTCTCGAGCTACGATAATCAGTTCCTTCTTATTTCTGCTCGTGTGATTGTTCGTTGTACTGATTATCATCTTCTGTCTGGTATTATTATTGTCGATATCGTTTGTCAACATTTATTCCACCTTGGTGCCTGTCCGTATGCAGTTGAAATGCAGAGGCGATGTTGGAAAATCTTTCAGTTCCGAGATGCTAAAATGCTGTCTCTTTCTTATTCTGTTTTGCATCATTATCACTGACGTGTCTTTACTAGCTTCGTAGATGTTACTCGTCTCCAAACGCACCCACTAATTGGTCCGTGCTTGGAACTTGTACCAACAACTCCATGTCGAAAGGCACCTTCCTGTTGGGCTGTTGAGTCTCCGCTGAGGACGAAAATGGTGACAGGAGTGAAGTGGACGCGCTAAAGTCAGGCTTGTTCGCTTGCTGATAGCTGGGCGCGAGGTGAGTTCGCGTCTAATTTTGGTCCAGGGATTTTATTTAATAATAGCTGACTTCGTAGGGTGGAGGCGTCAGGTCGGGTTCAGCGCGAGGACTCTGTCTGTGATGTCGATGCACGTGCACAACAGAGCCTCGCTGCGCCCCTACGTGCTCCAAAGTCTCTGCTACACTTTTCCCTGTGGAGACCCGGCTGGACTTCTCGTCCTGCCGCCTTTGTTCACTGGTGTCGTCCGTGCTGTGTTCATCAGGCGACTTCTTCTCTTCCCTCTCCTTCTCCGTATTAAGACTTTCTTTTCTGGATGTTGGTAATATTTCTTCCAAAACGTTACGACTGCTGTAGGCTTATGGTGAAAACTAACTAGAGCTTCTTCGCGATGAATTTTCATCAGTCAAGTTGGGCCATTGCATGTATGAGTGACGGTTCTCGCTGGACTTGAGGGGTTGTGAATGGTCCGATTCTCTTGTGGTTTTGCTGTAACTGTCATTAGCTCTTTTAGGCATGGATGGCAGTGCACTTTTACTTGTACCTGCTCGTTTAAACATAGGTATCGATGTACTTTTACTTCCTTTCTCAGACTTGGAAATCATTGAACTTTTACTTCCTTTCCCAGACTTAGGCATCATTGCGCTTTTGCTTTCAATAACACGTTTAGACAAAGGTATCCACACACGTCTTCGTCCAGTGGAGTCGTCCGTGGGAATCAACGTACGTTTTCTTTCACCAAGGCCGGACATTGGGACCGTTGTACTTTTGCTTTGAGTAACGTGCTTGGGCTCATGAAGTATGGGTGCTCCTTCACTCTCTTTTTCTCTTTTGATGTCTTCGCTTTCACCGTCTCCTGAGGCCACAGAAGAGAAGAGTTCTGCGTCGCCGAGTCCAGTCTGCGTCCCTCGGTGGCTGGTGCGAGGCCTGCGACGACGCACGTAGAGCAGGCAGCAGCACGGCACCAACAGCAGCAGCAGCAATAGCAACAGCAGCAAGAGGGCCAGCAGTTCTAAGCATGTGCGCTCGTCCTGCTTGGCTGATCGCTTATCAAAGAAAGTGCTTGGAAGAAGCCCCTTTTCTTTCATGACCTCCAGCAAGTTGCTCTGTTTGTTCAGCCACAAGGGGGACTTATCCGTTCTTTTTGCCGTGAAAGTCGAGTTGGCTGCTTCTGTTCCGTTGTTAGGGAGGTCGTTCTTCACAACGATCAAATGGAGCGCGTTATGATGGCCCCCAGCACACCAAAACACATCATTGATGGTCCCGTTACGTTGTGTTTTCATGTCGAGTGCCAGCCCACTTGCGTCGTACAACGAGTCCGTCTTGGAACAAACCACTGCTTCTCCCACTCGTATGTAACGAATACTCGGCGTTCCGTTCTGGAACATTCTCACATTAAGTTCATCTTTCGGCAACAATAAAAGTCGATCTCGCCTCACTGGTCTACCGTTGATATCCAATTGCATGAGATACCCTGCTAAAGCGCGTCTCTTGCGAGCTGGCTTTCTGCTCTCAGTCGGAACTTCTCCAACCCAAATCAACGGTTTGAATTGTGTCGACGGAGCGATCGCGATGGTAGTTGCAGGCTCGTCTGATTCCCTTCGCGAATGTGATTCTGGTAGCTTCGAGTCGGGTGTTCTCACGACCATGCTAATTTAATTCTTTCGAATGGTGGTAGTGATTTTGACTGGTTTGTACTAGGAGCGAATGCGTTGACTTTTGACGCAATGCTCTTTGGCCTACCGATCTTTATAACACAGTGAAAAAAATCTCTTACGTTTTTCGACTCTCAGAATCTCTCCATTTTTACCATGCATAGTTAAAATATCCCCTTGTGGAGCCGTTGGCACAAATTCGATCATCACTTCTAATGAATTCTAATTTTTAGAAGTCGGTGCTTTTCCTATCGTTTTATCTGCTTGTTCTTCTACGTTCTTCTTTGTTGTGATTTCTTCGGTATTTCCTTGAGCGACTTGGGAGATCGTCGTCTCTTCTTTCTAGCGGAGGACATCAATTCGAGCTGCTGTCTGCTTCTGAGGCTATGCAGTGCCACCGTGGCTGGCGTCAGCTCCTGTGTTGACTGCGGCACACTGTGGACACGGCACTTTGACAGTGTCGTGTGCCGTCAACAACAGCGATCCTTCTTTCTTTCTGCCACCTTACTCGTTACTCAGCAAGTCTCGCCAGTACGCATCGTGAAGCCTTAATTTCCATCTCATGGACGACCCCACAGTGGTTTTCTCTTTCGTTGTTTCAATAAAATTGTCTTCCTGAGTGGCGCCTGTGGCCCAGCTGAGGTATGACGCTGCTCTCTTGTGTCGTGGGGTGCCCCCGTTCGTTGCGTTATAGGACAGGACGCACGGAGCAAGCGTCCTGGTTCCCCCTATTCGTATAAATATGTTCCCGCTGGCCACCCCTGTCAGGATATCCGCTGTATAGCCTTCTCTGGGTGCTGTTATTGACGTTTTGCAGGTTCCTGTGACCGAAAAGTTGCCCATACGAGTCTCTTTGGAATAGTCTTGGAGATCATTCGTATTTTTCTCTAGGTCGTAGTTCAGGTTGGGTGCCTTCTCCTGCTGTTGCAGTGCCGCTTCTATTCGATCTTTCCGATGCGTGATCAGGTAGCGCACGTCCTGAGTTTCACCTTGTATGACTAGGCCTTAAGCGAGGGGTTGCCATTGGACGTAGAGCAGCACTCCGGACCATGTTCTTTCTCCGTGCGTCTCAAATTCGTGATTATCATCACTGTAGCCCTCGTCATCGGCGTCTCTCTCTCGATGACTTGCCCTACTTAGCTTCGTCTTTTCCTTACTTGGCTTTGGATGTTGGGCATGGCGTCTTTACCGACGTGACTCCGCCTTACGGACTGCGTGTCTCCTTGCATCCAAGCTCGATTATTACGCATCATTGGAAATGTCCTCGACGCTAAATTCAAATTGCTTTAAAGTCGAGGCACGAATTTCTACCGGCTAACTTGTGAGGAGTAGAGCTGTCAGCAGAGTGATTTACAGGATTATTTGTTCTTTCATATCTTTCCAAGGGTGGAATAGATCTATTTGGCTTGCACGTTACCCTACTCGACTCTTTGGCAGATCAAGATTACAAACGCCTCTCCTATTCTTTCGCTCTTTATGACTCTAAATTCCAGTGGCGAGGTCCATGCTTACTGTTCGTCACCCGCCCCTGAATTTCTTTTCTTAGACCGTCTTACCTGTAGTCGTGATACCAAACTGTCGACCACCTTATTGCCTCACGACGAGACCGAGCTACCTACGCGGCACGTGTTGGCCGTAACTCGCTTTTGGGTGAGCGCTAAGTTCAGTTCCTGGCAGCAGTTTTGTGTGCGTTTGTTCAGACATCGCACAGAGTTGGTGATGGTAGCCTGGCTACAGGCTCAATCTCGAGGCATTTGAACTTTCACGTATATTCGTTTAAACTCACTGCTACATTCGAATATGTATTTGAAATGATATTAATATCCTCAATTTATGTGTTTTACTTTGGCATTCAAGTATTCATTTTCAGTAATACCAGTCGCCTGATTTATCTGTTGCTATGGACTCCCATGATTCACGTGCGTGCCTTAAACGACTATGACCTCTTGTTAAAGCTTACCATTTCTGGGCAGGTGTTCGACTCGGTGCGCGCCAGCAGTCCGGAGGCTCTGCAGAAGGTGGCGGCGGTCGAGGGCGACATCCTTGAGCCTGGACTCGGGCTGTCCGAGGCCGACACTGAGACGCTCGTGCAGACCGTCAGTGTGGTGTTCCACGCCGCTGCCACCGTTAAGTTCGACGAGGTCATCAAACTCTCCCTCAAAATGAACGTGCTCGGGGTCAAAAGAATAATCGAACTCTGCAAAAAAATGAACCATCTCGTAGTAAGTGCCGTGTGTCGTATTTTTCCTACAAAATGCGTTGCGTTAATTCTAGCGTCGTGAAAGCTTAAAGGTGTGGGCTCTATGTAAAAAAACAAACGATTTTGTTGGTTATCGATATTGCTATATCAATCCCGCGATGAAGTTTATTTCGAGAATCCCGTTTGATGCAAAGTAAAATTTTGCTTCTACACAAATTTTAGAACATTTTCTGTGTGTAACCAAAGTGCAACCGTTTCCATGTATCTCTTGTTATGCGCACGTTTCAATGTTTTGATGTGTTTCGTGCAAAAGAGTAGGATTTATTGTACCGTCTTCAGTGTCCGTTCGTGCTTCATGCGAGTGGTGGGTTGGGTGGTCGGAGAATTAGCAAGAAGTGCTGCTAGTGTAAATCCTGCTCAGTTCTTGCTGCAGATATCCTGACGCCTTGGTGCGCTGTCCGTAACCCTTTAACACAGAAATTACTGTACGAGATATTTTAAAATGCAGTTTTACTGCTGGCTTCAATAACCCTTTAGATCTCTTGGCTTCCAGTATCCTTTCTTAAGGATGGTTGCTGGTCGCCGTAGGGGGACATACCTAGTCCGGCCCTCTCGGGGGGTTGTATTTAGCATATCTTGGGGACTAGCTTTCCGCGTGCTATAACCTGGATTCCCGAGTTATTCTTCTTACTTTACTCGCATCAATAGTTCACCGTGTAGACTCGAAATGAACCTAAAATCAAATATGAACTTTATTCTGAAATTTATTCTTACTGTGATGATCATTTCAAATGTAGCAACAGTGGTTGAACACCTAGTGTAATAATATGAATTCTGCTAGTCTGCCAAGTACTTGTACTGACCCATGGCTACCCCACAGAGCCTGGTGCACGTGTCGACGGCGTACTGTAACTGCGACCGCAACGAGGTCGAGGAGCGTGTGTACGACCCCCCCAGCGACCCCGAGCCCCTGCTCAGCCTCATTGACCTCATGGATGATGACCTCTTCAATCACCTCACTCCCAAGTTAGTCGGCGTCCGCGCGGCAGGTTAACGCTCTCTGCTTCACGCAGTGCCGTGCCGTTATTTCAATTGGGTAACGAGATCATCAGTGTGTCGGTGAATTTTGTTCTTCTTGCTTTTTCTTCTCGTGGGAACATGAGGGTCCCCTCTCGGTTCTCATGCGATTTTACTGATGAAGCAAAAATATGGTTTTCTCTCATGTGGGTCATCTTTCGTGATATAGCATAGCGCTCATATATTCGTTGCTCGGAAGTGGTTACTTCGACTGTATATTCATTCCTAGATCAACTTCTTAGTCTCCCATTAAGTCATACTCAGCTGCTTGTGTGTAGCTTACATCACCTTGAGTGTAGGGTTGAATGTACCTGCCTATCATACTGTAGGTTTGAATTCCGTTCTACATCATGAGTTTTCAACCTGTTGAAGGTCACTTCCCAGGTGATGGCGATGCGTTCACACGGTCAGGGTAGTAGACAGTGATTGTGTGAATGCAAATGCCACGGCTTTCACATATGTAGAGTGTGACCGTAAGCAAGTTAAAGTAGGCTTGGCAGAGATACCTCTTGGAAGACTCTCAATAAGTCTTACTGCTCAAGCCTCATTCATTTTGACGAGGCATATGTGTTTAAATAATATCAGAGTGGGTTTTGCAATTGCCTCCACTGTAGACCAGGCGGAGCCGATCACCAACTTGGATGTCACAGCGCTATCTCCGTAGTGGGACCCACATTTGTATTTTCGCGAATATTTTCTCTCTAGCCTGAGCTGTTTGACGAAATATTGGAACTTTATTTCAGTGCTTGTTTTATGTCTTGAGCCACACTCAGCTACTTTACCATTCATGCAGTTAAGCTAGACTTACATTGTCGCTGAACTCAGTGGATCTTGTATAGCCATTGTAATAAAACGTCTTCATTCTAGTGGTTCAGTTAAATGATAGTTGTGCTAGGTTTGAAAGCTCATTCGGAAAACTTGTTACTTAAGGCGCGAATTTTTTCTCATTGTTGCTTCTTTTAATCGTAAAATTTTGCTCCTCAGGCTGGTAGGCAAGCGGCCGAACACGTACACGTTCACGAAGGCGCTGGCAGAACACGTACTCGTCACCGAAGCCCGGGATTTGCCCGTGGCCATCGTCCGGCCCAGCATTGGTAGGTCCACGAGCCAGAGTCTCAGTCTCAGTCCACAGGGATAGTTTTCAAAAGTAAAATATTCACGCAGCTCCCAACAAATTATTCGAGACCCTTTGCTTTTGTACAAGTGTCTCTTGTAAAAGTCGTTCCCAGTTGCTCACTCTCCGGCGTTCCTCCATTGGAATTCTCTCTTCATTGTACGACGAGTCGATGCCTTTTCTCTCGAGGAAAGCCAGCAAATTTGTCGTGCCATCTGCCAGGTTTTGTAACGGAATTTTCCCGCAGCCATTCCAGCGGAAAAGATGTAGGCTAAGATGACGTGCATCTCTGATAAAATAAGTCTATTGTGGCAGTAATTCGCAATTCTAATAATATTTACTTATGTAGCTGTAACTTCAATACAGTAGACGCTGCTAGTAAAATTTATGTTGTAATTGTATGGTGCAGCCAAATATCTCTCACTTTCTATTAACCGATTCAGTACCATGATGCCCCAACAGAGATGAATGAAAAATTGAGGGTATCTTGTCAATCACACTGCCATGCGATTGACTCAAACTGGAAGTTAACTTTAACCTGAAACTGAGGCTCACTGTTAGTCACATAAAATATGACAAGGCGATTAAACCCTTAGTAAAATAACAGTGATTTCACATGAACGTGCCTATAAATAGATGGAAATGCCATGTACAGTGTCTGCGGCGTGGCGGGAGCCCATCCCGGGGTGGGTGGACAACATGAACGGCCCCACGGGGCTCATCGTGGGGGCAGGCAAGGGCATGCTGCGCACCTTGCACTGCCACAAGGACCTGGTCGCCGACCTCATCCCTGTCGATATTCCCATCAACCTGCTCATCGTGACCGCGTGCTACACGGCCATGCAGAGGTGCGCAGCTGCGAGTGTGCTCATCAATTTGTGTCGGGAGCTCTGAGTGTCGTGTCGAATTAGTTTGGTTTTTGCCTCGTAGGAGTTAGAAACCCTTCTTGTGATCGTTCATTTGTTTTAACTTCTTCAAATGAATTCTCATCAGGATTTCGCTTTCAGACTTAGCTCGTATTCGAATCTGAAATCTAAAGATTAAGCTCTAATCTGCTGTGCTGCAAACATCGACGAGAGTGACTGCTTTGTATGAAAAAACGAAAATAGCGTTTCTCGTTCCGTATTCTTCGTCTATTCATTCAGAGAAACTGTATCACAAAACAAAAATAATTCGCAGAACAAGGTACTTTTCAAATATTCAAATAAAATAAAGTGTTATGTTTTGTCTACGTACAAGTTACGCTTTTAAATTTATAATGTGGTCTCTACAGCGCTGTGTTATGTGCTGTCGAATTATATCACTTGATTGATTGTGATTTCAGCAACGAGAAATGGCTATGTAAGGACTCTTCTTACAAGTATGGTAGCTTTTACATCACATTCTGAACTGGGAATATGAATGCACTTCCACTCGTTAAGCAGGTTGATTCCTTCGTGTATTAGAGATAGATACTCTGGTCATATACCATCCAATGTTGAACATGTTTCATAGGTCTCGATGTGTCTCGTCGTTACCTCTCACCGTCATCTGTTTTCATGTATTCAATCCTATTGCTCCGTGGGGCTGATGTCAGTCATCGAAGTCACCCATTAGCGACGCGTGGAGGAAATCTCTCATGGAAATGGTTAGCATTTCGATGGCAAAGATGAGCCCCGCGTAGGGAAAGGGTTATACTCTGTATCTGTAGATGTTCTGAAAGACCTCCCTTCGTGTTCAGAAGCAAAGGCGAGATCAAGGTATACAACTGCGTCTCTGGCATGGAGCGGCCCGTGCGGTGGCGCGACATCCGCGACCACGGCATGCACGCTCTCAAAAGCTCTGCCGCCATGACCGACGCCATCTGGTACCCTAGCCTCAGCTTCTCGAGCTACAAGTACATCAACTCCCTAGGAGTGATGATCCAGCACTGGGCGCCTGCTTATGTACTCGACGTTCTCGCCAGAATTGCCGGCAAGAGACCAATGTGAGTCTTGTATTGAATCTATGGATGTGCTCCGGCACGGGTATGACTCGAGGCAAGCATTTTCATTCATACAGCTGCTTGGAACTTGGATGAGTAGGTGTTTCTTGGTTTAGTTTAGCCCAGAACATTACTTGGTGGATGCTTGTTCCAGGCCCGTCAGCGCGTCACTGGTTTTTCTGTGCTCCGCCACGGCATTGCTTCCCTCATCATTATTGACTACAATAAGTAGTGTTAATTTCTTAATTATTCATCTTCGTGACGTTAAGCTGAACGACTTGAGCTCTGCGCGCACTCGCTGTGAAGAGAGGTTGCCTCCAATGAGCCATTTGTTGTACCTTCTATTTCTTTTACTCTCGCAGGGCAGTGTGTGTTGTGGTATTATTGACACATTTTCAGCTTTGCGGGTACTGCTGTTTTTTTTCAAGTATGTTGCACGTCAAATTCGTCTTCTCTTCTTGGGATGTGTGTTATTATAGAAACCCAGATATACCAATGAGAATAAATTCAATATTCGTGTGTATATGATTATAACTTGTCCCCTCAGGGAGCATAGGATCGGCAATAAGGTTAGGTTAGTTGGGTCGTCTATTCTATGCTATGAGGGGTGGCGTCCCTGCGAGGGCACTGCTAGCTTTCTTCAGCTTTTGCTAGGCCTTCGGGACTTTTAATCATCCTGCCCACTTTGCTCCTTTTCATTTTCATGCCTTTTCGCAGATTATTCTTTGTCTTTTGTTCCTCTTCTTTCTTAACTTGTTCGTCTATGCGCAGGAAATTTTGCGTGGTAACATGTGTGGTAACACGCCTGTACATGCCCACCACGTTTTCTTAAGTCCATACTTAATAGTCCCTTCTTTCCGCTCTCTTGAAATCACATTCCATGGGGAGCTTTTAGCTCACTAACGAAATATAAGAAAATAAATCAGCATAATTATGATCTGCACATGAGATCTTTGGTAATCTAAGCAATATTTTTCAGAATGGTGCGGGTGGCCCAGAAGCTGGACCGCGCAGCCTCCTGCCTGGAGTACTTCACGACGCACGAGTGGCGTTTCTTGAGCTCGAACGTGCAGGAACTTTGGAGCTCGCTACCTCCTGCAGACAGGAAGGTCTGTCGTCTTCTTCATCTCGTTGCTCTTCTTGGGGTCATGCCGGATGGTTTTGCTGCCTGGTCAAACTATCTCTGGCCTCTAAGACTGTGCCATTATATTCAATTATGACTCAAGCGTTTCAAGTGTTACACTGTGTGTCATTGAGTGGCGTTAATGGGGCTGGTGTTGGGCTGTTTCATCATTCAGTGACGAAAGCAACTCGGAGGCTATACTTGGTGTTATTGACTCTCGTGTCTTGTGGTAAAATAGAGTTATCTCGTCGTTCGCTTGCTGCCGTGTGAGGGCGTCGAGATACGCTCATTGTAACTTGGATCCGAGATGTTAATGTTCAGCTCTGGAGACGCTACTTGCTAAGCCCACGGCGCCAGCCACTGCGGCTCCTCGCCGAACTCTTTGTGTCTTGTTGGATTTTTTATGCATTCTTGAGCAAAGTTTTAATTGAAGAAGGGTGTATTGTGTTTACTGCTGTTATTATTCCAATTGTGCTTTGCTATAGGTCATTATTTAGTAAGTTCTTTTTTTTTCCGTATTATTGAACATTATAAATGAACGCTAAATGTTCATCCCCGAATCCTTGAACCATTGACGTTCCAGAAGATGCTTGTTATAGAGTGTTATTATCACCGATACACCTGAGGAAGTTTAATTACAAGCGTGCGCCTTGCAGACGTTCAACTTCTCTCTGGCGGAGCTGAACTGGCCTGAGTACATGCACACCTACTGCCTGGGGGCTAAGCGCTACGTCATGAAGGAGGAGGACACCACCATCCCCAAGTCGCAGAGACAAATCAACAAGTCAGATGCTTCTTTTCTTCTCTTTCTTAAGCCTACAGCCTCCAGATGTACCGTATTCTAGAGTCGTGTTTCAGAGAAATAGCATTATTGGCATGCTATGACTGACAGGGCACCCTAGAAGTATCCAATGCGTTCGGAGTGAAATTTCGTTTGTACGACACCTCGGTTTGCCGTCTGTGTGTTAATAATGTAGTTTTTTGAAAGGCGACTATCCGGTATATCTGGCCGCTGAAGGGTTGAATTATTTTTAGTTGTGTGTATATTAGGTACTTGTGTACGTAGTTCTTGTGAATTTACTGTTGTCTCACGATTAGGTTACGTGTTTCTTAGCTTTGCCTTCTTCAATATGCTGTGTTTCTGCCTGTTGACGACTTACTTGACTTCGCTTTATTAGTCTTTAGTTCATTAGGTACTTCTTCACTCTTTGTTTCGCTTATGTAGATTTGTGAAGCTTTTTGTGCAGATCAGACGCTTCTTCATTTCACTTTCTTGAATTTACCTCGAGGTACGAAGTGATCCGATTATTTTTTGCTGCTTTTTTATATTTGCCATGTTTTAAAGCAGATTAGAAGTGTTCCTTCCGCTTGCTGTCCTATAATGAACATTTTTTCAATTTTTGACGTGAATGTTGACATGTTTTTAATCGTGTGTTTTTGACATACGTAGTCATGTTGGAAAAATAGTGCAAATCTTCTATCGTCAGAATAATATCCGGAATAAAATCTAGTGCAAATCTTCTCTCATGAAAATAATGTTCCCTTGATAGAGAGACGATTGCTGCTCTCTATTGTAACCGTTTTTATGGTCACAGGTCCATCATTCACGCTTGCCTCTTGCATGAATGTTGGCTTCAAATTATATCTCATGTGAATTTGGAGATGTATAGATCAAGCAACAAATTTTTGTTTAACAAACTTAACTGCCTAAACATTGAAAAAGAAAAACTATAAGTAATTAGCTAACCTTTTCTTGTTCATTGTGGCGTTATAATTGTTTCGGAAAAGTTTTTTTTAAACCATTACCGACAAATGGTACTTATATTTGATGGCTTGTATTCGTAAACGAACAGCGAAGTAGTAGCATGGCACTAGAGTTCAGTAAACCGATGCCCAGTTGTATTAAATGGATATCAAACGAGATGTGAGAATACAAGATTTAGGTGTGCTTGTTCCGCACATCAACTCGATCCATGTGTGTACTTCCTTTTGATTAGCTAGACTTGGGAAAAGATCGTGTTGAGTTAGGACTGACTTAAACTATGATACCACTACTACTACTACTACTAGGACTGGCTTAGATCTCCTATTGTATGTGCCGGCGTAGGAGCGAGTGCTCCCTGGTGTACTAGTGCTTAGAGCCCACGTAACTGCCCAGCATAGATTATCTTCAAATGAATACATCACCGTTTTGCTTGGCTCTCAAGCTCGCCAAAAACTTGAAAGCGAAACATTTGCCAAGAAATTTAATCATATGTACCGAGAAAAACGTTTCCGAGTCCGGTTCTATTATTAGTTCTACAAAATTGTGCGTCATTTGCCATTCATTTTTAGGTGCTTCATTGTGGCGCGATTATATTTTCGTTGGCCATCCTTTAATTATCATCCACGTGTTTTGTGATGCCTTGCTCAGTTTTTTGAATTCCTGACATCACTCAATTTTTACTTGAAGTTTTGGGTTTTCGTTCCCTGTACCTGATTTGATTTTTTGTGATCGGATTGTTTGAATTTTCTTGATTTAAAAGCATTTTTTGTATGTCTATTTTATATCATGTTTTTGTTGTATTTGGACTTCCTGCGTAACGGTGCTGTAGCGTCGACGTCCTCCGATGAAGTCGGAACTGGAAAAGCTTATCGCTGCGTCACAGGAAAAGATGACATCGAAAAGTATACTGATCGTGTTCACCCTTTTTAGTCTATCCATACTTGGGCTAAGCGGTTTCTATCGAGAGATTTCAAATACACCCATTGCCGAATTGAAAACGTTTGTTGAATTTAGTTTTCTGAATTTGGGTAAGATCATTCTCTTTTCAGCGAGAACAAATAATCTCAGCGCATATCGACGTTTCTTAGCCAACTCTTTAAAAGCTCTAACAGTCATTCTAGTTATTCCTGCGTGAATCCCAAAAATGACTCCAGATTCCACACCCAGTAATTCTTGGTACGAGTATAGCCGGTGACGAAATGCCTTGCGTCTCTTGGTTATCTTTGCGGCTCGGTGTGACGACTCGCGTGTCGTAGGTGCTGAGCTGTCGGGCCTCTGAGCAGAGGGGCCGCTCCGACCCGACACTGGCACCAGGCGTGTCCTGAAGTTCGTATGAGCAGTTCGATGGGACCCACGATATCCCCTCTGACCCACTGTCTTGCACCCTGTCCTCAGAATGTTCTGGATTCACTGGGGCAGTCGCTTGTTGGGAGCTGTGGCCCTCGCCGCTCCCTTACTGTGCGCGTTCTTGTCCCAATCCGACGTTGTGAGTGTGTGCCAACGTGCCCTCGGGGTCTGCGGTTCTTGTTTGTATCCAAAATTACGTCCTTAAGAGTTCTCTCGGTGCGCCGTTCTGGGGCGGCTGCATTTTTCCGGTCTGCGGGGGTCTTCTAATTATATTTATTCTCGGAATATAATCTCCTGGAAATCTCTTGCAGTTTCACTCTTGGTGAGATTGGTCATGTCATCTGACGTCTTCGTATATTTTCTACCTACCTCATCCCACATGAGGTGCTATGATTATGGCTGGCTCAGCTAATGCGACGTAATTGGTGTTAACAGGGCACAAGATTTGACTGGAAATCCAAGACCGGGCCATCTTGGCTCTCTGCTGTGGCCACATTTATTCTGTTTTATACTTCGTCGGTCTATCCTTTTCTACCTATGTGGAGCAGGGTTACGGAGTCGGAAGGTATAAGGTCCGACTTCAAAGGTTCCAAAAATTACGACTCCGACTTCTAGGGTTCCAAAACTTCCGACTCCGACTCCTAGGGTTCCACAAATTCTGACTCCGACTTCTAAAGTTCTAAAAGTTCCGACTCTGCTCTGACACCTAAGATTCCAAAAGTTACGACTCTACTCCGACTCCTAAAGTTCTAAAAATTCCGACTCTGCTCTGATTCTTAAGGTTCTAAAAATTCCGACTCTACTCTGACTCCCAAGGCTCAAAGAACTCCGACTCTACTCTGACTCCCAAGGCTCAAAAAATTCCGACTCCGACACCTAGGGTTCCAAAAATTCCAACACCTAGGGTTCTAAAAATTCCGACTCCTTAAGTTCCGAAAATTCCGATTTCTAGAGGCTTTTTAATATTGGTCTATAGCGTATAATGAAGACCTACATATATATTCCTTCATGTAGAGTATTATTAATATTTTCATCCCAAAGCTAATAAATTCATGAATTTATAAGTCATTTACGATGTATGAGTGCAGATTGCCACCTATTGTGAATCGTAGTTTCCGAGTTGATGATAATAAATAGTCAAAGAAGAGCTTCCTTGTGTAGCCAGTGAAAATAAATAGACAAAGCAGATTAAAAAATTCGACTCCGACTCCTAGCATTCTTACGAGTCCGACTCCTTCCGAAACCTCCGACTCCGCAACCCTGTTGTGAAGTGTGTGTATTTGTAAATATGTATTTCAACTAAATGTATTTTATAGTTTTGTATTTAAATTGTGTGTATTTTGTTAATGTGTGTTTAAATTCTTTGTATTTGTAAATATATTTAAATTGTTCATTTTGTAAATCTGCATTTAAATTACCTGTTTTTTGTAAATATGTAAATATATGTTTTATATGAATGTAAATTCTTTCTGCACTGTAAATATATAAATTGTGTGTATTTCGAAGCAAAATGTAAATTACCACTAAGTATACTTCACAGAGATAGACACTATCTATTTTTGTGATGATCCATACCTGACCATTCTGAGTACTCAGTTCTGCAGTCAACGGGCCTTGGGAACATATCACGGAACATGCTGTCCGAACTTGTAGCTACAACTGAACATATTTCCCTGATATTCGGTACATCCCGCGCATCAAATTTTCTCTTAATCATTAGCTCCACCTGATTGAGAAGCAGATTTCAGGCCATTTTTAACTTTTATTATAGATCAAGGAGTAACTTTCACGGGTCTGCTTATTGAGTCCATCTCTTCATGACTGATCGGCTCACCCCATTCACTCGGGTTATGGGATCCAATTCTTTCTCACCGCTTTCTTTTTGCGCTTTCATGCACATCATGCGCGAGTCATTCGTGGTCTCTCGCATTTATGAGTTGACTTCATTTTGTACCTAGTTCACTTTCATCTCTCGAGTCCTCTCATCAGTTGTCTCGATCATTTTCTTCAGTTTTTGTTTAGCTCATCATATCATGTAGAATTCCATAGTCCCGTTGTTTCTTTATTTTTTGAACATTTGAAATCATTTTATAAATTGTAAGAATTTTCACTTCTCAGTTACTCTGGGACGAAGTGAAACTGAAAATTTCATACTTTTTATTATTGACTCGATGGGAATTTCTTTCAATTAAAACGGTTTCTGGTCATATTTTGTGTGTGTACAACGTGCTTGACTAGCCACTGTGCTGTCACATGTATTTTGCTTGAAACTGCCGTAGTTTTATGTACATAACTGTCCTATTTGTTCTCTATTGTCTTCGCCTGTCATCCTAAATAATTATGCCTGTTTGGTTGTTGTCACTGTGGTTTTTTACTTCGTTTTTTTTCGTGCATTATCAAATCTCCTTTCTATTAATGTACAAGTCTGATTTGATTTCTGGAAATCGGCATCATTATTCGTAACGGGCATGAAATTCTTCAATTTACCCTGTACCTACATCTAGGTATTTGATTACACATTCTTCATCTATTTCTCTACAGGTTATCAGGGCCATTTCGCACCAGATTCACCATAAGAATAGTGTGTATGACTGCGTCTAGTAAAAAATTCGAATTTTCTAACATTTCTTTAATATTGATGTCTTCATTTGTATGAAAGTTGGCTACCAAGGTAAGTGAAGGCTTCTATTTTCAGTGATTGAATCTAAAGTGATTGAATCTAAATATCTAAATTAATTTAGATGTTATACATAGTAATGAATATAGCTTGCTCCCTGAACATTGTATACGCTTTACTATTTCGCCTTACTTAAAATTTTATACGAGATTTATGCGGAGAGCAACTTTTAACCCTGTGTGTACCGCTTATGCAGAAAGCACCTGAACAAATTATTCTTCAAAAAAGATGAAATGTCACAAATTTAACCTTGATTAGTTGAGTGGCAAGCTATGCGGTAAGGAAGAGTAGCACCAAGGAAACTGCAGCTGTAATCTGAAACTTCTATGTCTAAGTGCCACTTCTGGAAAATTAACACCTATGACTGTTTTTTAAATATACTGTATGTGTGAAGCATTGCTCTCTAAGGCTCGGTCTGGTGTGACATCATATTAAGATGGATGGTTGTGTTGTGCAGGTTGTGGTGGGTGCAGCAACTGACCCAGGTGGTGATGCTGCTGCTGGCGTGGAGGCTGGTGTTGCTTCGTAGCCCTGCCGCCCGCGGCGCCTTCTATGCGCTCCTACGTGCCTTCTTGCGACTCCTCACCCTCCTGCCTCTAGTCCGCAGCTTATAAACCGCTGCTGGCTCCTCCCTCGAGCCTCTCAAGGATGCTGGGCTCGTTTTGATCGTCTCCCCTCCGTGCAATTGTAATAATGGCCGACACAGGTTTTAAGCCCTTGCTCATCTATTGGTAAAAAGAAATTGCAGAGGCGTTCTTTATTCTTCTCTGCGTAGATGTAATTATTGTTCGCTCTGGTGTTCTGCCATTGGTCCTGTGCGCTCACTCGTCCACGTACAGTACACGCCAGGCAAAGTATTTGGATAAATTTTGATACGTACGCAAGCCTATCAGGAAATGACTTCTTAGCATTTTCTAATTGTATTCTTTATGGGTAAATACTGCCTCTTCGCCTGAAGTGAAAAATAGTCAACACGCTGTTACGGAGGCCAGTTAGTTCCGAGAAATAATGCTCCCATGAAAATCATTGCTATTATTGAATTTGTCACCTGGAAATGGCTTTTCTCTTCCATTACTTCACACGTAAGGAATGTAAACTACCATCGCAATCCCTGAAATACCAAAGCTAGGAGCACCATGCAGCGTAACATTAACACGGCTGCACTACCTAGAGAGGGACGTTCCACTGCTTTAATCAGGGTTCCCAAAGGAAGGACGGGATCAGTGGTTCTTTACAATATTCTGGGTCTGAAATATATTTCCTTTTGTTTTTGGCCAAAATTTAGTATGAACGGAATGACTTTCACCTCCTTCATTCTCAAATTGCCGTAAATTTGTATGGTGTGCGAGGACGCAGTGAGATTTTCTTAGAAAGATGCAGACCTGGAAAAAGTAAGCTTAGCTTAGACTCTGGGCCCGATGCCGTAGCAAGGCTTATTGTCTCTCGTAGCCACTCTACCGACGTATGACTGTGCGCTAGGCTGATTTGGTTCACAAGTTTCAAGTGTCCTGCTGGACCTTGTAATGTTTTCACTTCGGCTTGTTTAGTTTGAGCGAATCGGCTATGCTGAATGTCTCGCTTCCGTTTTATGCGCGGTCCGGGTGAGTGGATGTGTGGTGGCAGACACTGCGCTGTTGCGCTGGTGCAAGAGTTACGAATTGAAAATTGCATTGCAATATGGGAAAATGAATGGGCGCGATGCTTTAAACATCAGAGCGTTATTTCAAGTTTTTGGTGCTTGAAAAAGAAAGAACATTAAACTGAACTAATGTGTATTTAAAACTTAGACTGCAACTTTCCTTAACATCGAGTATCACGTCGCAATTTGGATGAAACCACTGAAGTGGAGTAGAAATTAGCTCTTACTGAAAAAGTTGACTTGAGAGACTTTGTGGGACTCTCTCCTTGTGATGTTCAGGTGCAGCAGTGTTTGTTCCTTCCTCTTCGCCTAAACTGGATTGATAAGTTTCCTAATCTTCATCTCTTAACCCGCCATCCTGGGCGCGCCAGCAATTCTTCTCTTGATTACGTGCGAGTTGGGTAAAATATTCACTCCTACCTTCAAAGGATCCATGTTCTGCCACGTGCATAAGTTATTGCATCTTCCAAACTATCTATACTCCTCCCACATGTGGTGACTACTTGATTTTCCTGGCCTTATCCTTCCAGGAGTGCTGGTCCTTCTATTATTCAGTGATGTTTCTTCATCCTCGTTTGTGTGTTATTGAAGTTAACTGCACCTGCAATTTTGTGTACCTCATTCTAAGTATAAATCCCTCTTGCATCAAGCTTTCAAGAGCTTGAGCATGTATCTAGTGTAAATTTACCATTCCTTAAGTTTTAATGAACGTATCGCGCTGACCATTTCTGCCAGCTCGGTCCATTGTATTAAAGTACCTTTCCTGTCGTTCTCGCTTGTTCAACTCGATGACCGTATTGTAGTTTGGTTACCGTTTCTTTTTAATTTTGTTCGTGAATAAATTTAGCGTGCTCTGTGTTCCTGTAACTGAGCAGGTTTTAAATTGAGTCATTGTTCTAGTGCGGCTCCTCTTTTTGTTGAATTTGTTTTTGGCTCCTTGTTCTAATCTTATATTTATTGTTTCTGTAGTTCTATACAAATATTTGATTATGAGTGCTCAACGTTGTTACGGTGGCTAAATTATCTACGTGGCTTAATTTAGTTTATTCTAACTTATTAGGTTCAGAAATATACGTAGGCATGTGTACATTATCTTCACGCTGCTATGTCTTGGCGTGTGTGAGCTGGAGGCTCACTTCTCAGAATAATAATTTAAAAATACCTTTTTGAGCGTGTCTAAACTTGACGCTTGCTGAATTATTGAAAGAATTTGAATGTTTTTTTTTTCACCATTGGATTGCTATTATGGGCTCCATTCATCTTGGTTGCGGAGTCCACATGCCTGTCATCAACGGCTGCCCGCTTGCAAGGCCCCAACTCTGTAGCGTTGCCTATGTCAATTCCAGCCTGCACTCACACTAGCCTTCTGAGCTCGGTCTCGCTCCTCTGAAGCAGTTACGACTGTAGTCAGGGTGAGTTTCCGCTGCTTATGAATTTTTTTCATTTGTACATTTTTCGTGCTGGACTAACTAGAAAAAAAATGTACGGTAACTCTCATGTGCAGTTTCGGTGCTTGTATATCTTAACTTACATATTCATCTAGTCGCACAGAGACTAATTGTTTTCTAGTTTATGCAATAGGACGGTTAATTAGCGACGAAAATTACCTTCGTCAACTAACCTTTCGCGATTCGATTGTTAAGCAATATTTCTTGCCTCTATCCTTAATGTGAAGAGCTGCGAGGTTGAAGCGTACATAAAATTCTCTCATGAGTAAGAAGTTGTCCAAGAAGAGCCGTGGTGTGCGCTGTGCTGAAACTTAGTTATGAGCGCAAAAATGTATGACAGTTCTTTTAAATGTTAGTCGATGAAAACCTGCCCCTAAAGTTTGTACGCTTAGGGACCTTTATGTTCACTTTGTAAGCCTCAAGCCTTTCCAAGTTGATAGTCGTGCCCCTGGTTTGCTGCCGTCACTGCCACCCATGTTACGATCCTCTCGATGTTCATTCCGTGTGTGCGTGAGTGAGGCGCATCTCATCCAAGAGGCGCTTTGTTATCCTCGTTTGTACGTAGTGATTACCAGGCAGTTGGTGCCTCAAGCGCTAGGTCTCGCAGGGGCGCACCCTGTGGTTTTGTGGGGCGTGTGGTCCCCAACCAGTTGTGTAATTATATATGGTGTAAGAGTATGTGTAAGAGGTTGGGGTGCACAAATGAAGCAAATTCAATTACTCGTCATGCAATCGTATAAAAGTTGACCACCTCTGTAATGAGGTTGGTGGGTCCTCGTTATTTTCGGTATCCCATTTGGGAAGGAAATCTTCCTATGCCTCGTTAATTCCTGTTAGGATTTCTTCTCTTTCGAATTGCTAAGTAGTCTATAAAATTCTGTAAATAGTCGTTTTCCAGAGAACCGAGTCATCTCGCTGCCCTGCTTGTAGCTTGAGCCACTTCACCGCAACCAATGCTAATTATTCCTCGCTCAGTATCGCTATTTAGATAATGAGAGTCTTGTTCAGTATCTTCAGTAGATAATAATCTACACTTCTTCATAGTATTAGAAAGGAAGTAGTGCATGTTCTAAGGGCCTAGCCTTGAGCTCAGTGGTCGAGAACCTAGTTGAGATGTGAATAGCCCTCAGTTCTCCTTTCCTTCTCAGATGGAATTAATCTTTCGACTGCTTCGAAATTTGTAAATGCTTTCTGAAGTGAAGTTTTAAATTGTACCAAAAAGTTTCTTATGCTTGCGATATATTACTTAAATTAACCAAGTACTGCGTGATCACGTGCTCGGAATGTTCGTCTCGAGCTCCTATGTTCCAATCTTGCCACAGCGACTTTTTCCTAACGTTTTGATGACCTATGTGGGTGGGCATGAGTGCAGAGTATTTGAGGTACCCAAAGTTCATAACCTGTCACTGTGTAAACTATGTACATCTCGCGTGTCGAGCCCTTGATGTTGCTCTCACACCATGAAGGGTGAACCAGGACTTGATGTAACTTTAGCATGGTCTGCGTCGGTCCTACGGGGCGAGTCAACGCAGTTCGTCACTTCTCCCGGCGCCCTAACTACCGAACATCAGGGCGAGTGCGCTGAGTGCTTGCAAGAATGCTCAGCAACTTTTGGTTCTGTGAATATTTTCAAGTTTTTAAATTGTAATGTTTGGATAGTACTGTGAATATGAAACGCTTCTGTGGCTTTATGCAACTTAAACGCCGCTGTATTGAAGAGGGATCTATGCGTACCGCATGACGCGCGCGTGCTGAACTTCTTGACGTGGCGAGGGAGATTGCATTTGGTCATAGCAAGTGAAGTAATACTATGTGGCTTGTTCTGAAATTGTAGGTTGTTCTGCTTGCTGTTGTTATGAAGAATGCGGTGTTGCAGTCCGGTACTTCTTCTTATTCTCGTGTTTAGGTCAACGAAGACATGATCGCTGAAAGTGGCGGGCTTCCAGTCACAGTTCAGATTCCAGTTGATTCGGATTAACATAAGCTGGGGCGGAGGTACATGGAATGGAGAATCACGGTCCAACATCCTATGGAATATTTACTGTCCCGCCTTTTTAAAATTGTTAAATTGATTTGGTTGCATTGGTTCTCAATACGCGTTCTTACGCTTGTGGCTATTTAGTATTCGGCGGTAAAATTTTGACCTGGGTTGAAGTTTTTTGATGGACACTGCATTTTATTGATGTCTATTTTTTCAAACCACTGGTAGCGTATCGAATTACTAATTTTGTTCAATTGATTGGTGGCACATCTCGGTAAAAATTGGCTTTGTAACTCACTAACCGTACACGGAGCAGAAGCAGGGCTATCTGAGCAAAACGTGGCGTAATCGCAGACGAAGCGTTTACGTTGGAGAGTTCTTTATCTGTGATTAATACACAAGTTTGAATCGCTTCAGTGATCTGAAATGAATTTATTGTGGACGCATATTGGGATTTGGCTCTATTCGGGTGTTAATAAGAGTTTCATATTTTCAGGTACGAGTATGGGTATTTCTAGATACACTGCGTTCTCCGTGGTATCTTGAACATTTTAAAACACATTCAGTGACGCTGATTCTAAAGATTAGTGATAACTTTGACTTGTTTCAGTCAAACAATAATTTTCTTCTCCTTTCTCAACTATCCGGCAAACATTGGAAGATCTCATTTGAGTAATCAACTGTTCGAGTGCAGTCACTTCTCTACCTACCTACCTTTTCCATTAATCCAGCGTTGAGTGAAGTTTACATGTCAGTGTTTTGTGATCTGACGCGAAACTTGCGGTCGAATATCTGTGTTCCCAGCTGAGTTTGAGACGAGAAGGCGCGAGTAAGCCGCACCTGAAGCTTCAACTCTTACGAGCTTTAGTTACCCAATTCAGTTACCCTTCAGTTACCCAATCACTAATTACTTTTTGCATAACTTTTAAAGGGCTCCAGGATACACTTGATGCAGTAAGCCAGTAGTAAGTCGCATGAAGTGCGAACGAATTGAGGTTCTTCGTATGGAATTGCAGGCGTTGATGAGAAAGTTCGGTGGCTCATTTTGTGTTCACAGTTCAATAGATGTATCATCACTGCTAATGTACATGTTATTTGCTCCTTTGATTCCTGGGAGGTCATGAGGTCAACCCATTGCTGGAGATTTGTTCATTTTTTGTTGAAAACTTCTCGAATGAATGTTATTCCATTTTAAATATTATTTATTGTGTTATGTTCATTTTATTGACCTTACCACTTTTTCGGATTGCGGTTGGCGCTTAGGCGTGAAATTTCTCAGTGCTCCATAGAGCGACTTACTCGTACGATATTGGAACTTGTGAGTGTTGCTGTTATCGTTCTGTTCCATCACACAGGAGACCAAACGTGATGAATAAAGTTTGTACTGTTGTACGTTTTACAGTATGAAACATTTTGTACGCCACGTGTATCAGATTTGAACCTTTAAGTCTTATAATGTGGGCAATTTCCTGTAAGGATTGACATTCAGGTAGTTTCAAGTGGTTGGACGCAGCTTCTTTTCCAGATGTTTTTACCATTTAAGTTGAGGGATGTTCCACGAACTCGGCGTTTAATTCTCACTCATGGTTTGTTGTAGACTTCTGGTGTCAGAAATTCATTATGAACATTGCAGAGTGCAATTTTATTTCCTTCGAATCGGTTCCCTTCTAGTTTTTCAGTTACCCTTCAATCACTAATTACTTTTTGCATAACTTTCAAAGGCCCCCAGGATACACTCCATGAAACAGAGGCTTGAAATGCAGCCAGATCTTCATGAGAAATGTTCACACCATGGTTATAGAGTTAGTAGGCTGAAAAAATTTC
The DNA here is from genome assembly GCA_014899125.1 of Orchestia grillus. Taxonomy (NCBI): domain Eukaryota; kingdom Metazoa; phylum Arthropoda; class Malacostraca; order Amphipoda; family Talitridae; genus Orchestia; species Orchestia grillus. The sequence continues at coordinate 4,731 of VOMN01047859.1, read as the reverse complement.
CCTAAGAAGTTCCCAAGTTCGGTTGATAACCTTAGTAAATTTATATGAGACATCGTCCCATTAAGTTTCTGTTTCTCACTATCTTTACGAGACAAAAACCTGTTATTTGTTTCGTCGATATCAGTGTCGTGGAATCGTGACCCTGAGTGACTTGTGTAATGGTGTAATGTTGTCAAATTATTCGGTAAGTTTATGTTTATTTATTTTACCTTCGCCAGCAAAACGATTTTGATTGGTATTTGATCATTACAGCTGATTGCCTGGCTTGTTTATTATGTTTGTTTCAATTTTTTGTGATGCGGAAATTCCAAGTAGCATTCGTATGACGCGAGTGTTGGACGACTACCATGGGGATATGACCCAGTGGTTCGTATATTTTTGTTTTATCCTAAGTAATATATTTTACCGCATAGCCGTACTCTTTTTTTGACAAATGATCACTTTGCTTGCTGCTTTAGACTTTTCGTTCTTAGAGTTGAGAATACGCAGGACTTTTACCGCTGATGTAAGAGCAAAGCTCTTCTAGAGGAACCGCATCTTGGAGCAGAGTCACAACGCTGTGGATTAGCGCGCTTCCTTTCAGCAGCGATAGCGGGAAATTTGGTGGTGTCAGAGGCTGGTCAGTCGGGTTACCTCCATCACGCTTCTGCTTTTCGGTTACGGGTATACGAGTCGGCTAAAATTCAATAGGGTCTTTGACGATTTTGTTGCATTTTTTGTCTTGCTATCTGCTGTGGATTCCAACGCTGACGTGTTCAGTCAGTGTTGTTCATGGACCCCAACTCTGCTGGGGTAGCGATCCCATGTGTGGTGGTCGTGATGGACGCGTTAGCGAGTGTCTGCAAAAGTGAGCCGATGAGCCTCTCTGCTGAATGACTCGGCTCAAGTTTTTCTAGTTCTAGATCACCCGTAAATATTCCTGATTCTGAAATTGGTCTTCTCGGTAGAGTCTTAGATCTGTAGCCCCTAGTATATACAGTTAGTGTTCCGAATAGAATGATTATATATACGTATCTGCTTTCAGCTATAGTTTCATGGTTTTTTATTGATTTTTGATACGTTTTGTCGGATGTTTGAGTGAATGTCTGTAAAAAATTTCTTTGTTTTCCTTTCGTAAGTTATTGTCCGTGATGTTTCTTTACTGATCATCATTGACCGTTTCCCTAACTTGAACCGCTGGCAACTATATTTACTGAGGCTTTTCACGGCATCTTAACGTCCCAGCTTTCTAATTACTAGTTGTTCTTCTTTCTGTATTTTGTGTGTGGTGCCGTCACTCCGAACGTTTCAAAGCTTTAAAATGTTTATGTAGCCCTGTGTTTTTTCGGTATTGACGAATGCATGACATTTTTACCTTTGTTTTGCCAAGCGTGGTTGGACTGAGTTCTGTGATCCAGTGATATTCCTGCGCTCTCTGGAGCTTCTTCTTTCCTCTGTATGAAAGCTCTTTAAGGAATTCGCTCTTGGTGCAGTATGGGCGCATTTGCCGTGTTATGATCTTTCCTAAGTTCATTTGTACAAAGTTCTATGAAGTCGTTATCATATGTATTCAATGAATAAATAAATCTTTTATTAAATATATCTTTATTATCCTTCATTTTATCGTACAGTAGAAATCTGATATTTAATCAAACGCAGCAGACTTCTGGCACTTAGAATAAATTTGTACTCGTTCAACTAAGTTGCGTGCAGATGGTGCATCAATTCTGTGAAGTTTACAATTTACAATCGACTTTCGGATAGAAGTTTTCTTCTGAGCAGATTAACTTAGTTGACGGTACAGAAACATAATCTTCTATTTAAGTAAAACGTTGAGGTAAAACGAGTCTGCGCACAATATCCATTGCACGCTCTTCTTACAATAAAAATCTTACGTTGAGCTCATCAATAAATATACCAAGCCATTGATCTCTCGAGGACTGTGATGAGAGCTGTTTACGTCGCATTGTAAAGGTTTGTTAGTTGAAATTATCATGGGCAAATGTTGTGACATAGATAGCCGACATTTCCAGGTGTGATGCTGTTTTCCTAAGTCTTAAACCGATTTTTCTACAATCTTCCTTCGGTATACTGCGCTAATTGAATGGTGCGTGAACCAAGTCATTAATACCTGCAGTTGTCTTCGACGAAATTTTGTCCACATCAAGACATTTTCCCGCATCAACAACTGTTTTTCTGCCCGCGCCGACATGATATCTTAATTGCTGACACTCGCTCATATCAAGCCACTATTTTTAACTGCTCTCCGTTTGAAGCAATTATCGAAAAAATGCCTGCTTCAAATTCTCTCAATAATGTTATCTCTGAAACAAAGATCATTCATCATGCACTGAGCCAAATTTAGAGTGAATCTATTCATAACGACGCCAGTGAAACTTCATAAGTGCTGACCTAATCTTCGCGGCGCATCTGGTATTATTAACTGTGTACTTGCGAATAGAACCTTTAATTCCAACACGTTTTACCGTTGGGTTTTCAATGCCTNTCAATGCCTTACAACTACTGGCGTGGTGAGGAATGTGTGGTTAAAACTTCCTTTTCCAAGGAAAGCACTCCTTGATTTCGTGAAATACCTTACCTGAGCCGGGATCGAACCCTGAACGTCCAGGCTGGGAAGCCATCACGCTAACCAGTACGCCATGGAGCCCACAATAGAAAAAACTATGTTTCTGCAAATCATGATCTATGTCCTACTACAAGTGCATTTCGTTCCACCTGCGTAGAGATCCATTCATGAGATCCATTTGACATTAACGAAGCTTCTTTCCTAAAATGGTTAACGTAGCAAAAGCATAGAAGCGTCTTCCGAGGTCGGTGACGAAGCGTTAAAGAAGCTTTTTTTGTAATGCCAGAAGTTATATAACTGAAAGATAAATAGTTGCCTGTTAGGTACTGGATACAACTATTGTTTGCAACGCCTGTAAACCTGTAAATGTTTTGAGTAGTCACTCAGTAAATAACAGAAGTCAGAACAAATCTTAATGGTGTGTTCCAGGAACTAACTTGAGTCGCTAAATTACAAAGGCAAACACCGAAGTAAACCTGACTCTTTCTTGTGTATCACGTTCTTTACAGAAGAGTGTTCTTTTAAAGCAACAAGAACGGTCTATGACAGAAATTAGTTCAAGATTTACCTTCAAAAAGAGACATTAATTCGTTCATTTTTGTCACACTGCGCCAATAAACAAATGTTGTCCCTCTGAGTAAGCAGAACCCGGCTGAATGGTCTAAGCAAAACTTGTTTTACGAGGTGACGAATGTATGCACTGTTTTAAACATTTCCTTACACGTTGATATTTTGTATTCAGTTGTAGGCAGCTTAACAAAATTATTCAAAGTAACGTACTGCGTGGTCAGCAATTATGTTTTGAAAGATATGCAAGGGCTAATTTTCAATTCTTCTCGGATTTCGAGGTATCTTAAGTTCCGACGACTATTTCAACGACACTCGCCGATTACGCGAATAATCGGGAAATAAAAGTCAAGAAGAGAAAGAAAATTGTCAAGGAAAGAAGGAAGTAAGTAGAGAAAGCCCGTTAGAAGCGCAGTAATCGAAAGTTAGGTTCGTGCGTTAAACTATCCAGCTTCTATAATAAAAAAATAACCAATGTAATGCAAGCGTGAAAAAGAAGGAGATGTTTGATGTATTCGCAGTTTTTTCGCAGTTTCAGCTCTTATCACTCACAAAATAAAATGATTTAAAGTGGCGTCCTACGCCTCGGTGATGCCGCGGCCGCAACGTACCAGTGTCCGCGTGTATTTATACCAGTGTTTGTGCGTAATTTTCTTCTTGTCTTGTGTCCGAACAGATTTAATGTAATCACTGTACTCTTTACAGATCCTAAAATTGTTTTCTGAGCTTTAAAAGTTGTTTTCAGACTCATTTTGTCATGAGTCGAGGCTAGTACAGGTTTTCATATGAGTATGCTCAAGACATTCCTGCACTTCGATGGTGGATATAAAGACGAAGTGGACGTTGCAAAAATGTACATAGTATCATAGTGTAAAAGCATAGTGCTCCATCTCCGTACCAGAGCAAGGAAAGGCCTGGCCCAAAAGGTAAGAAAAATTAGCGGTCGATCTCCCTTCGTGTCTCATTGCGCGGTGTTAAATAATTTGTTCTGTGAAAATATTGACGTAACACCATTTTGATTTGGTTAAATTTCATTCGTTGTCATGGAAAATTAAAGGCTCTTGTTATTCATAAATGACGCGTGAGTTTTATGCAGTGTATTTTTCGCTATAGGTGTCATATTCTTGATTGTAATGGGACTATTCTTGTTATACACGTTAATAGAGTCAGATGCAAAAAGCACTTTAAATGTCATTCAAATTTAATAGACTTCCGATCATTTCTGAATCCGTTCTTATATATTTTTTAGCACTGTCTTATTAAATGACTAGACTTTAAAAATCGACCAATGGCATAAACTTCCCTGTTCAAAAAACTAGTATAATAGAAATTGAACTTTAAGAATCTACCAAACGGGTAATTTGCACAGGTCAAACCTTACGGGTAAAAACTTAGACTTCAGCACTTTACAGCAAGCAGAAAACAACAACAGGAAAATCACCAGCAGTTTCTGAGCACAGCGATCTACAGAGGATCGAGAAACACACATTCGCCGAAAATTCCCTTGAATGGCTATTATTATAACTGAATTTAAGGGGTAAATCACTCCAGTGGACAGAAGAAAGAAAGAAAAGAAAGAAAGAAAAATAGTTTATTCC
>VOMN01047858.1:0-49595 GCA_014899125.1 Orchestia grillus | reverse complement strand
TTTGAAAATGGGTTTCCTTTTTTCTGGGACACCCCGTATATATGATTTTAAATGTATCGAGTATCGAGTTAAAATTTTCAAAAAATATTAGTGATTTCATAATCTTCTAGCTCCAACCGTCAAATCAGAAAATATTTCAATCACTTCCAGTATGTGACGACACTCATGACACCGGCAATGAGCACAAAACCAAATACGATCCCTCGCCGTCTCTCTCCCTACTTCGGACTAGCAGTCACAAAACTTTTCTTAGCGCGGTAGTACAACATCGTGACGAAAAACTTCACAAACGGCACAAAGTTGCGGCACACGAGAGGCAGAAGTCGCGTGCACACCAGCCACAGGGTGTCCATGGTCGGTCTGGTCTGCTGCCCCTGCAGACTCTCCTCCACCTGCAGAGCTCCTCCAGCTGCTCTGCGCACTCTGTAATGGTAGTCCCTGAACGAGGCTGTCTGCAGCACCACGCGGAAAATTACGATGTCCCACACGCCCTTCAGACGAGGGACGTCGTCGTCAGTAGCCCCTCCTGGACGAGGACGTCCTCTTGCTGCTTCCTTCACCTCTCGGAGATCATCCTGGAAGTATTTGCGTGTGTGAAATATTGCAATAAGATATTCATTGTCTGAACATCGTTACCGCACTCGATCAGATCATGGCAGAGGAGAACGGTATGCGTGTGCGAATTGGCAAGTGCCCGTCTATAGATTACAAACTAAAAATAAAAACGTATTGTTTTGCTTTCAGTTAGTTGAGTGAAGTTTCGAAAGAACTGAAGTTCTGTAAAAAAAACAGCGGGAATGAAGTTTGTGGACGCACTGACTTGATGTTAGGAACTTTTGATATTTTGGGAGAATTCTCGTGTGTTGTGCTACGGCGACAACATATTAGTGAGATTATTGCCGTAATACATTTCGGTACGATACAGAATACATTCCAGAAGCTCTTGTAACCTCCATTTACTATTGTTGCTATTCCCTTAATAAACATTAACGAATGTTTGTCGACAGTTCTGGTAAAGAAAAGTTCTTCCTACACACCGGAGAATATTAAATACTGAAAATACATTTGGAACTTTGACCCTGAAAGAACGGGAAGTGAGAGAGGGCTACTGCACGAGCCGGGTAATTTGTGGGCTAATACCTAGGTTAAGTAACACATACGTTCATACGTAGGCTAAGCAACACATAGGCTAAGCAACACATAGGCTAAGCAACACATAGGCTGAGCAACATATAAGCTAAGCAACACATAGGCTAAGCAACACATAAGCTGAGCAACACATAGGCTAAGCAACAAATAGGCTGAGCAACATATAAGCTAAGCAACACATAGGCTGAGCAACACATAGGGCAAGTCCCAGAAGTGAATAGGATTAAAATTCCTCAAATGTCTATGACGTAATTCAGGTGACAACACAGCCAGCACGTACGTACATACAAACACCTCAAGCCCTAAGTCCACTGACTTCATCTGGTGAAAAATAAGTGGGCACATCCAGCTTGTACATGCAACGATAGACTCTCAGCTCTCAAATTTCAACACTACAAACCTGCGCTCGATGCACCTTGCTAATTAAACCAATGGGCGAAAAATTCCAGCATAAGAAGCAAAAACCTACCGGGATTCTGCAGTACAAAATTCATTATAGGTACAATAAATAAAGCACGGCTGGCCAATAGAAGTGGCAGCGAAGGAACGGCTGGCATATAAATACGCCAAGTTTCTCTATTCATTATTTTTGTGTTACCTTTTATTTACGCACTGAAGGAACCAGATCAGAGGAAATTCACGGGTTCAGATTCTAGGAAACCCATTCCTAATCAGCGGAACTTCTGTCAGAAAAGGCAATTCTCAATAGTGATGCAGCAGATTACATTATTTCACATGAGATTTACCATCATTTTTGATGCAAGTCCGACAAAATGCGTGCCCTTGCCACTGACCTGCAGCGTCGTGATGTAGTCCCACTGCTGGTGATCGTAGATCATCTTGTGGTAGTGACGTCTAGCATGACCCCAACCAATCCGCATCCTGATGTCACCCTCAGTCGCCGCCCGCATGTCTGAGGAGGAGGGCAGGCTAACGTGGCCCTCCAAGCACGCAATGAAATAACGTACCTGTACACAGGTCAGGCCGCTGTAGGTTTATCGTATAAGTGTACTGTGCCTCGGAAATCGTATCTTTAACTTGCGTTTGAATGGAAGAAAGTGTGTCAGTTCGGAGTGTTGCCTGAACTTTGGGTCGTAGGAATAGCATTAAATTCCGAGTGTAACTTTTATGTAAATAATATCTAGATTGCAGCTGCCGAGCATCAATTTGTGCGTGTAGAAAATATCAATACAGAACAGCGAAAAAATATCAAGCCACAAATTAAAACTTTCACACCTGATAGCTTAAACAAAGCTCAAAAATTGTTCATTTCTGTTCAATAGGAGCGGACATTAGAGAAAACTTTCACAAAGCAATTAATAAAATTTACAGATAATCACAGAGCTGAGCTAGGTCCAAATTACATTTTTAACAACAATAGTTCCAGCGACGAACGCCAGTATCAAACACTAGGGAAAAAAGAACAAAGTAGTAGTAGTACGTAGTAGTGAGGAGAGCAGCGCATGAATAACTTCAGACTATCTCGTACCGAAAGAGAAGGGACCATTTAGTATGGACTTGGGAGAACAGGGAATTTATGCACAAGGTGTGTTCTTGCACAAGATCCCCTGCCCATAGAAACAGCAAGTTGAGAAGAAAGAGAAATAAAAGAAAAATAATCATCAGCGAAGATGCCGAAGAATCACCGAGGAATAAGAGAAGTGAGCACGAGAAATAGAAATATCGTAGGCCTCGCCAAAGCTGAGGTAGCCTAGCTGTAAGAAGAACATAAATTCCCGTGTTAAAAACTGGATGAAAAATTTGATACTCTTAGAATAACGTTCATACACAGAAGGTGTCATCTCTACCGCCCCCCTTATGTCGCTGTCTCCAGTCCAGATGTATCAATTTGGAGGCCCTCTAAATAATCACACAGCAGCCGACGCGTAGACGACATTTTGCCTTGCATAGGTAATGCCTTCTGTCTCACGGTCATGATTACGAATTTTTATGCAACAGTACGAATTATGACTCATACTGTTGAATAAAAACTGTAATTTACTTTCATCGCACATAGTTAAGAATGTACTGTCAGTAAAACGTCCGCTAGTAACTAGCGTACAGTCGTCCCCGGCATAGAGCGTTAGATCGGTTCCAGCAAAGAACCACACTTTAGTGTGGTTGTTTAAACTACCCTGCAGTGTGGTTGATTGCTATTAAAAACCAATACGTTAAAATTTTGAATAATTTAAAAGGGATGCTACGAGGATAAAGAAAAATACCATGAATAAAAAATATTTAGCAAAATTTCAACACTTCGTATCACAGGAATCAGTTGGCACAGTCTGTTCGAAGGACAGATAGACAAGAAACGAACGTTATCCTATCGAGGGTAAAGACAAACCACACCTTCCCCTATTTTTAGACTAGAAATTAGTGAAGTAACATGTTTGGCACAAAAACCACACACCGCGAAACGGATTCTTAAAGTTTTCAACAACCGTACCCAACAAAAAACAGAAGTGATAATGAAAGTGAATATCTCATAACAAAAGGCATTGTGAACGAAAGAAACTCAATGGATCATAGGCTGTAACACTAAGGTAAAAAGAGAAGGCTAAATTATTATTTACACTGCCTCGATATTGAATTAACTCACAACAGATTCTAACATTGATAGTTGCTTATTTGGCTTTCTGCACAAAATGAACCATTGAAGACCGCAAAGTTAAGCGCCCAGGAACTAATTGATGGCCCGAGCTCATTGGTGTTTTTCAAACTTAAAAGAATTTTACATTTCCTCCAAGTTTCTTTCAGTTTCAAATGGTCTCAAAGTTGCAGTTGAAAGCCCCCCGAATCCCCAGGAGTCAACACTCTAAAGTGCAGTGTTAATAACAGGAAGTAGAAAAACAGCTTGCACCCTTCAAGTGACTCGGACTAAGTTGCGCTGAAAGCGAAGGGACCATTTAGTACTGGCCAGAGAGATCAGGGAATCTATGCAAAATGTGCGATACCGCACAAGATCACCTGCGCATAGAAACCGAGAGTTAAGAATGAAGAGGATGAAAAGACAAGAAGCAATAGTGAAGGTGAGGAAAGGGCAAGAAGCAAAGTGGACACGAAAGACTTTCAGTCTAGAATTCCTATCTATAGCTAAGGTAACCTAAAAGTGTGCCCTGAAAACGCCACCCGCCATAGCATACGATAGACAAATCTAACTAACCTAACCTTCTATCCTATGTCCCCTGAAGACCAATGTCGACAAGATCAGGGACAAGACATCAGGGCATGTCCTCAACTCTTTATCGACGTAATTATTTTGGCGACAAGGCTGTATTTAGGCTTGAACGAAAAACTAGCTGCAGTCTTAGGTACATATGCATGCAATGAGACTATTTATTTTTAACTAAAAACTAGTAATATCCTCATGAACGTTCATTTTGAAATGCATATCGACTCTAAAGAGTTAAACATTAAGTTTCCGGTAGCAGACAACCGCGGCATCCATTAGAACGCCTTTTGAGTTGTGCACGTCTGATTCATGATTGCACCTAATCACTAATTATTGGCACAATCCGAGAAATGGTCTGTTGTGGTAGCGTAAGTTATTATTGACGGCTGTGAAAGAAGATACTATCCCTATCAGACATATAAAATGCACATGAATCATAGAAATATCAATAAAATCCAACAATACCCAATGCAACAACATAAGACTTGCGCAACACTTAAAGCTCAGCAAACACAATAACATAAAAACAATAGCAATCCGTATTATGCATAACTTACTCGACCCACACTTATTAACATAAGGCCTGGCAGCACCAGCAACACGACTGCTCTCACGTCCGCATTACCTTCAGTTACTAGTAAATCACAGAATATTAAGGCACACGTGTACATCTTTACTGATGCTTACGTCAACATGCTGTAATTTCATTTCTACAAATGAGAAGTTCATTTAAATGAGTATCAATCAGATGTCCTATCCAGTAAAAAAGGGAAACACCCTCATTTCATCCTATCGCAAGCAGTAACCAGTTTATGAATACGAGTATATATATGCGCTGAGTATATGCACTATTCTGAATTTCAGTGAAAGCTGACGACTGAATGTATTTGAGCCTTTCACATGAGAGTCCACATGGATTGTTTCATAAATATTTGTAGCCATGAGTACCAGATGAAGACCGTATTCACGTCGTGAGTAGAACTCATCTTCCCTAGCAAAATAAATTATTAATCAATTTAGAGAAATGCACGAAGAAATATTTTTCGAAAGATCAGAACAAAACAACGTGATCCCTCCTTCATTGAAACCAATAATACGTGAGATACTTCTTTCTAACGAAACATTAACTCCCACAAATTTACCAAGCGAAGTAATCACCTTAATGAAATATTCAAAATAAACTGTTTTTTTAATTTCAACCGCATTATTTTCTGCACATATTATTCTCGTCACAATCAAAACTCAACCAGTGAAACTTTACATTCAGGTTCTAAACATTCTAACACACTTCGCACGGTTCAACGAACGAAGCCCATTTGCGTCAGCAACAAATACACATTTGATGGTTCATTCTTCTACGTAAGTGCCATCCTGAGCGAGCGTGAAGTTTTTGTCCTTGTAAGCGGTGAAATCTCGCTTCCTGATGCCGTGCACCAGGTCGTAAAGCTGCTGAGTCCCGCGAGCCAGATGAGGAAGACCAGCGTCGTCGGCGAGCTCAGAGACGTAAGGCCACTGCAGGGACCCCATGAGGTGGTAGTGTCGAGGGGCGGTGCCCTGCTGCAGGCGGCGTTGCAGGTATTCCTCTGCGTCAGCGCGCATGGATTCCGAAGACGGAAGACGCACGGCGCCGCTGAAGGTCCGCAGGAAGTAGCGCACCTGCAACGCCACAGCGGCACCCGAAATGATACACATACAGGCGGCACAGCTCAAGTAGGAAGCAGGCACAGCAGCAGAGCGATAGAATGGCATCGAAATAAAGAGAGAGAGAACAACCGAAAAAACAATTCCAAAATATATTGATAGATAGACACAGCTGTGTTTTCCCCTTGTAATACCCAAGAAAAGAACCACATATTACTGCCAATTATAGCCACCAAAGAACACACATCTAACAGCTAGGAAACTTACAGCAAGAGAAGAAAGAGCTTATTTGTTTCCGGTAAAAGAAGACAGACGAGCTCCCACACACAAACGAGCCAGATCATCTACGTGTAAATTTAAACTTGGATAACAGACCACACCATTGATTACACAGTATGCAATCATTTCAAGAGTATGTGTAGAAACAAAAAATGGCGCTTCAACGCTCCCAATTTCCTTTTAGCGCCTGCAAATGCTACTGCCTGAAAAAACTCTTTAGTGTGTTTGGGTAAGAATTGACCAACAACACTGCGTATTTCATTTCCGTGTGAGAATGTTTGCAAGGAATGCTTCAAAATTTTACACAGAACCTGCTCACAACAAAAAGACCGTCGCCGAGAAATGGAAGTACCGAAAAGGTACAAAATCGATCATGATTTCCATAAGTTCTCAAACAAGTGCAAAGTGAACTTATTTTACTTTGCTACTTATCAAAGCGTACTATTTTTATTTGCCTAAACGGCGAATATACGGATTCATTAACACTTCGAATTATAGTGTATGGATTTTCCTTAACTGCTTCAGGGCATACGGAAGTTTATCAAGCCAAGATTCTTGAAACTGCAAAATGGTATGACTTCTTCTTGTACGTACAAAATGGAGTCAGAAGAGAAGTTGTATTGGACAGTGTAAGTAGTATATAATGAAGAATAGCCCCGATAGTTATTACAACCCGTTATAACCAGATACGCTTAGAACTAATCGTACTTCCTATTCCTTCAGGTGCTAAAAAATTTAACTCTCCAGTTTCTAGGAGCACATTCGAATCATTTGACTCGACAATCAGAGACTGGCTTGCGGTTACTTCAAATTATATGAAAGGTACGCAGTCAACACTCGCATCAACGGGCTTCGTTCCGACGGACTTCAGAACAATTCGTGTATCTGAATAGGTCCAACTTGTCCGACCAAAGAGTGCGACTTAAGAGTAAGAAACCTTTTTTGGGAAGGCGAATGCTCCAAGTTCTTTAAATCATTATGCTACGTTGCCCATTGTATCCAGCATTATCGGACCAATTCTCCCCATTTTAGGGCGTTGATGCGAGAGTCACCTGAACACCACACTATCCCACTGTGCTCGCACTCGCTACAGACACGCAGAGTCACCTCAACACAAGAAAGGAGTCGCGACTTGCTTACCTGAATGTCAAAGAAAGGGAAGGGACAAATTTTGAAGGGTATGCCGACAAACGCCATGCTGGGGTAGTCGCAGTGGATGAGGTGCCTGTACAGCGGCCACACTTGGTTCTCCTTCACAGTTACTCCGCACGAGGGCGACAGGAAAGGGAACACGTAGTGGTAACCTGGAGGTTGTGAGTTGGTTAAGATAATGCGTGAGTCCCTGAAGAGCAACGCGCGGTGCCAACACACTGGCTGGTTAGACATTTGAGTGCCACATCCAGACATCGTGCGACACTGAAGTACCATGGCACTGAAAGCCCGCGACATGTGCATGCTTGGGTGGAAATAAAAAAAACACAGATTGAAAAGAGGTAAATTGGTAAAGTACTTTCGATTGCAAAACAATTCAAATGACAAACAGTGAAGCCCAAAATAAATAACTTAAAACTAAAAACTCTGAAGCCAAATATTTTCGAGTTACCAAAGACCAACATCTGCGCTGCTACAATCGACCCTTGATAAAGGCATCAAACCTATCAAGCGATTGCGAGATGGCATATATGAGAGCAGCTACCAAACCCAAAATAGCTTTATAGTAGTAGTATGGATTTCAGCGCATTAGTTACTATCACTGTTTCGCACCGAAAAAGAAGAGACCATTAGGTAAGGACTTAAGAGAACGGGGAATCTAAGCACAAAGTGTGCCCCTACATAAGATCCCTTGTGCATAGAAACAGCAAGTTAAGCAGGAAGAGGAAGAAAAGATAAAAAATCATCAGCAGAAAAGGCAAGAAAATGGAAAAAAGCATAGTGGGCACGAAAGATAGAAGTTCCAAAGGCCTAGCTAAAGCTGAGGTAATCTAACGATGTCCCCTTGGAGATGTTAGTCCCCATAGCATAAGATAGACAAACCTAACCCTATCACCTATGGCCTACCCTGTGCCCCGTGATAGGCGGCTTCATGGCAGGTATCAAGAGCATGGAAATAACAAGAAAAATTCAGTCATGGCACGGGAAACACAAAAATACCTACTAGGCCAGATAACACACACAGTATAGGGGCACGAGAATATTTATTACGATTGAATATTAAAAATCAAAATGAAACCGAGGGCCTGTGCTGTAGCAGTTGCGTTCAATGATCTCATTTATCTTTATGCCCAGCTCACGAAAAAACAAAATCATAATTTCGAGACCTGAGATCATGAGATCATTGGGCTTAGAAAGACACCTTCGTTAAGCAACAAGATTTTAACTACAAGGAGTTAATTGAAGGAATTTACAAGGAACAAACATTATGTTACGTAGTGTAATTCACCCTCGTAACAGGGCGCCACTTAGTCGACGGCTCTAACCNTGTGTGGAGAATTTCTGGTTTTGAATTCTTTTCCCAAAAGAAATACATCGTAACCTCGTAAAAATAAAACTCTACACGCCATAATTCGAAGGTGGGCCTCCCAGCGTCAAGCGAACACGCTGTCACCGAGCCTAGATGGCCTTTGCCATTAGGATCACCGCTGTAATACCTGTGCAATAGAGCATCACGTCGGCGACAATCTCAGAGCCATCTCGGAGGATAAAAGTGTCTCCAGAGCCTTCCTTAACGCCCACAACACCAGCAGTTTGTTGAAGATTGGCTGGGAGTTTAGCAGGTAATGGGATAGGAAGGTTGTGGCACAAGTACACCTGGAATAAATTAAAATTGCTCATCGTTTAGATCGATTTATAAGACCAAAACTAATCATACGTGCAATCAAGCACCTTGTTTATGCCCAGTATCATGCATCAAATCTCTGAACTACAGCAGTCCCAAGGCACTAAATTTTTAAAAAAACTGCCATCAGCAGAGGCAGTACTGAACCAGTGACATGAACATTGGCTTATGAGCAAACAGCAAGCAGCGTGAACAGAACGCTTCATTAAATGAAAACGATCTCAAATAAACTATGCATATCTCCTACATTGATGTGTGCAAGTATTATCACAATCTAATTATGAAGAAAATAAGGCAAGTTTGGGAATTGTAAACGAGGAGGTACTCGTCCAATTTTCCGGTAAGTTGTAACTTATATAGTATGATTTATATTCACCTCATACATAAATCTGATACCATGAAATTCATAATCAGTTCACTTCTAGAACAGTCTCAGCAAATGACTACCAGAAGTGAGTATACAAAATAGCATACAAAACGTAAGAATTCAACAAGCTAAACCAATAGAAAAAATAGTAACCCATTATATAACAAGTTCACAAAGAAATAGCAAAGGAGACAAAATATTTTTGGAAACGAGCTCAACACCTTTTCTGCTACAGTGGAGAGCTCAATGGAGATGTCGATGCCAGACGCAGAAGCCCCCAACACTGCCACAGTTTTGCCAGCGTAGTCAGAGGGGTCCCTGTAGCTGTGACTGTGGAGCGCGGAGCCTCGGAATCGCTCTATCCCATCCAAGGCAGGCACGTTTGGTACTGAATAATGCCTGCAAATAACCATGAACCAAGTCTTTGTAATGAAGTTACAAAATCTTGAAAAAGGGGTGGTGAAGTCTCAATAATAAGGTTACAAAGTCATGACATTTTGCATATGAGATATATTCGACACAAGGAATGACAAAAATTCGTAACCGAATTACTTGCCATTTTTTAACACCAACCAAAAAAACCACAAACTTTTAAAGTTTTCATTTTAAGAGTACTGTCCTGTGGAGTTTTGTTCAAAAGTTTGTAAATATTAATTTGATTGCAAAACAATATTTGATGCATAGTTTCTAGCATATCAAAAATTTGAAAACTGTGTGTGTAAAACTGACTGCACTATGAGCATAGAAAAAAAAATTATTTTCTTGAAGTTCCGTATTATTTACCTTTAAATGATTTATTATTTTAATATGAAAACAATTTTGAATGGTTCTAACCAAGTACTGCAACTGCAGTGCTGCAAATGGGCAGATTAGGAGGTACCTTACGCTTGCCTCACAGCACCACAATCTATGATCCTGCACTCAACTCCTCCTCACCATCCTCCCCTAACACATGCGCAGTACAGCAGTCACAGCACTTGGTCAGTATCATTCTATACTGATCCACATATTACCTACATCTTCTGCAGGTAAATCACATGGACCTTTATAAAAATGCAATACATCATTTCTAATTTATTTACTTCTCCTGAAAAACGTGTGGTTTTGACTTACATGCAATTTACCTGACAGTTTTTGGCTTATAATAATGAAACAGTAGTGATTTAAGGGGAATTTTAATGCAAACTCAAAATGTTGAATGCTTTTTCCTTCATTTAAAAACTTGAACAGTTATGCACAAAAATTAGTGAAAAACTTGAAGGAATTATGAACATTTTTTGAAGTCATGAAAATCACTGTTTTTAATTTTAACAAAAATCAGTCAACATTTTGCATTTTCTGCATTAACAAACATGCAATAAGACCAACCTAATCGTTCTAGTGTTTTAAATGCATGACATGAATCTTTTTGGAAATTATTAAAAAAATACTTTTTTCCCTTTCAACTTTTCTTTTGAGACCCCAGAAAAGAAAACAGGATCAAAATGTGCTCATTTCATCAAGCCACATAAATGCAAAATCCGAAATGATCTGTTGCATTGGAAAAATTTGGTTCTGCCCCAGACCATTCCCTTAAAAGAATGGAAAAAATGTAGGAACTTAATAAATGTCAAAAGATCACTTTACTGCAATTCCTTTCCTGTCAGAAGAGCTTCTCAAATTTCAAGGATACAGGAATAGCTCTTTATCAAAATTAATTATTTAAAAAGATTATTACACATATGATATATGACCTGGCAGGTAGAATAGCTACCTAAATCTGAAGTACACATATTAACTAAAATAGACCATGTAAATTGCCCCATATCAAATTCATCCATCATAGCAAACTGCAAACTACTAAGGAGCTTTAAAATCAAAGGAACAGTGAATGTTCAAACCCATTGCAAACGAAGAGCGCATTGCAGAGTGTCGTGGAGAGAGTGTCCGTGTTCAAGTCTCGGACTGTCACCAGCCAGTCAGTGTCCTGCTCTCCAGGTCTGCTGGGCTCTACACGTTGCACCACATGCTCAAACTGGACCAACCATTAACAAATGTAATGTCATAAATGACACACTACAAAGGAAGTTCCTTAGATACAAACTGGGCTAACAATAAATGTGATGCCATAAATGACCCACTAATATAATGAGGTATCATAGATACAATTTGGAACATCAGCTAATGTGATGTGACACTTGCTTATTCCTACTCTTTGCATCACATGCTCAAACTGAACTACCAACAAATGTAATATTATGAATGATGCACTAATAAAATGGGGGTTTTATTGATACAAACTGGACCATAAACAAATGTCATGCAATAGATAACACTATAATACAAAAGGGGTTTTTTTAGACAGTAAAATGCTATCTAGAGAGCAAATGCTAGCAAGTTCATATTGTGTTTTTAAACTGAAAAACAGTAATTAAAATCAAAGTAATCTGTACAAAAACCTAATAACAAACAAAACCTTAAGCTTTTTTACTCAAAAAGAGTTAGGTTACTTGGAAATGAAGTAATCAAAATTTTTAACTATTTCGTAAATTGCTTGCTAAATTTAACAAAATAAGGAAGACAATTATTCACATAGAATATATGGAAATATACCACATATAGACAGTAACCAAAGGAAAGGTGAGCCATACACAACTTCCAACTTCTTATCAAAGCATTAAGCTGCAAGAAAAAAAATGAGAAGCAGCCTTGGCATTTAGCATCTTTCAACAATTTAGTGATCATTAACATTTACACGAAAAAATTAAAATGTTGTAACAAACACTTTAAAAAGTGTTTAAAAATTATCAAAGTTTGTTTAAGTGAATCCCAATCCTGCTCTACTTTCTGTACCAGCGACACTGAACACAAAAACAAAAACATTTACTCTCAATCAGTCAGACTAAGATTCAAACACAAAGTTTCAGACTTTATTTGATCAGCCACACTTTTTAAAGCTCATAACAGAAACCAAACACTGATAGCACTAAAAAATAAATCAATTTCCCACTAAAACAGATCAAATGAGTCTAGTAAATAACCTCATCAACCACTAAAAGAGTGCCCTAAGATAATAAAACTACTCATACACAGTGCCATCACAACCAGCAATACACAAGTTAATAATATCAAAGGAGAAGTCATTACCTTAATGTGATGCTCCAGGTCAAAATGGCCAACATAACTCTGCAAGTACTTCAACACCTCTGTGTGGTGGATGAATGAGGGACCTTCAGGGGGGAATGGAAAGTCTGGGAAGCTCATCACTTGCTTGGGAAGATTGGTTCTGCAATGATGAGCTAATCATTAGATTTACAGGTAGAGAATCATCACTTCATCTTGTACAGGATGGCCTGAAAGTAAGGTACCCTTTCATCAAATTGTATCCTATTTACAGTCCTAAGCATTTGTTAACATATCAGTGCAACTCATATCAGTGAGAGGTACCTTACTTTTGGGCCACCCTGTACATTTGACTCACATTTTCAGCAAAAAAGAAAACTAGAATGCTTCGTTATTTATCGTCAATCATAAAATGTATCTTTGAGAAAATAAATCTAATATAAGTAAGATATTCAGATAACCCTCATGAAAGTAAGATATTTGAAGTATTTTTTTACCATGAGCATGGAAGTACATTTAAAGTCTCTTGCAAAATACAAGTTTATATTTGAAATAACTCTTTAATAGAAGAAGTGAATTTCTTCAATATCTCCACATGATGTAATAAGATGTTATATAAATATTATATTTGTCCAGTGGTAGATATACTAAAATTTACTGTTCTACTACTCAAAACGTTTGAAAAATTAAAGTCTCTACTCAGATACAACATATTACATCAAGCTATATAATCCTGGAGATTAAATTACCTTCTAATTAATTTGAATCTTTTCCATGTAAGTTTTTTGTTAAAGAAATACCAGTGAATTGAATTAAAAATAATAACAACCCAAAAGTATATGTTTACACATAAAATTGGGAAAAACTTACAGATGATCATTAAAATGCATAACTAAAATTTCAAACATATCAATGATCATTAAAATGCAAAAGTTTTCAAACATACCTCAGATTTTTGTACATGCTCGAGTGTACAGGCAAACCATTGTTATCAGTTTCGAGCTGATCAGTATACACCCAGGTCCCTCCAACAGTGTTTGACTGCTCCCAGACCACGGGTACCATTTCGCTGGAGGCCAGAACATGTTTGAGAGCACACAGGCCTGCTGCACCTGCGCCAATGATTCCTACGGTCTTCATTTCCAATTTACAAGACTAGGACATACATATAAAAAGAATCCGTCGCCCTAACAACCGAGTTAACCCGGAGATATCGTTACCCTAATTGACGGATTACTGAGTTTCTTAAAATATTTTCTGAAATCCATTTCACAATAATACACATCTGACAGCTTGACTCAAAATACATAAAATCCTACTTAGACGCAAATAAATAATAAGCCTATCTTACAATTTCATAATGTGTAGTTGAAAGGGGATCATCAGCGTGTTTGGAATATAACTCAGTCAGAAGGCGCTTTTGAAATGCCTTAATTATTGACCTTTGCTTACTGCTCCATAAGGCATATTTATACCTATTAAATTAAACATCGCAATCCATTGCAAATGGTTTAATAATAATCATAGGATCAATTTAGGTACTAAAGGTCATGGCATTGTAGCATGTGGTTGCATGACATTCCTATCCAGGCAATATTGTAGTTAAGTTACTGATAAAAGATCGTTAACGTAATTTTAAAATTCTCGACTTCAATCCACCATCAATGTGTTCTAAAAATTGAAACGTTTTATATTAGGATGGCATTCAACATTAATTTAAATTGCTCAAAATATTTCATTAGAAAATTATTTTGATTATTTTACAAACAAATCTAAGTAAAATATTTGGTTAAGAACCATTTCACCCGCAATAACAGCACGTTACCGTCTTGCCGCCATCTTGCCATTCATTCGATCAACTTTGTGGTAGACGCAGCACTTGGTCCTTCGTATCTTCGCATTTCTTCAATTTCCTCGTCTACAACTTCAACCAAGCAACACCCTTGCTGGCCTCCTTCGAAGTTCTCACTGGCGTGTTCAAGGTCTCTTGCTTCTCGTGTCGAAGACACCCATTAAATACACCACACACGAACTCAACCACACAATCATGCACCACGAAAAACACTATTCCACCGGGATCAGACCCGAATCTTCACGAAGCAAATACATGAGTTAAGTACCCGTCTAAAACCCCGGTGTTTCTCTATTCATCCTGACCGAAAAGAACGCAAAAAACGCTTTGAATCCACCCCAACTTAAAAGCATTGTGTTCCTTATGTCTCGCACATAAGGGTGTTCAACCCAAACATACGTCTCTGTTTCGTTTTTTCTTAATTCGATTTCTTCAGGGTGTAAAAAATAGCCTGTTATAAATCCCTTATTAATTTCAATTAATCCCTAGTAGAAACCCTGCTGATTTACCTTTGATCCACGTATTTCACTATTTGATATTTGTTATTTAGAGTCATCGTGTTGATGAGTTTGAAAGGAGGCTTGATACATACCTCGAAATTTTATTTCACAGACAGAAGCTTACACTCAAACTTGAAACTGTAACATTAATAAAGAAAACAAATTGCATTGCTATGAAGGAAATGTTGCATTGCGTATTTAGCTCACTTTATCCAATGCTCAGACAGCCAAGATCCTATTACAAAAATTATGTTTCCCATTGTTCGTACAATTGGACATCTGAAGATCTAATCTGCAAAGACCACTACCAACAAGGGACAAAATCAACTGTTACGTCCACTTAACTAGTGTCAGCTAGAAATGGAGGATTAAGCATAACCATATACAAGATAATTGTGCGTATTTCACACACCTCAATGCTTGAGAATCTACGGTTCGATAAATACTTGTAGAAGGTAATTAAACAAAAAGTTTATTGCCTATTGCTCAAACGAAGGAAGAATGTCAAAAAATTCGTTTGAAGCCATGAAATTATACAATGATGATTAAAAACTAAACTAAACGTCCCAAAAAACTGGAAATGTACATAAAATTTACAAGTTGATTGTCCATGTTAGTTCTTAAACGCTGGCCCCTATTGTCTTTCTTCATTAGAAAATAATTTCATCATCGCATTCAGAAGCCACATCTAGCCACCTAAAAAGATTTAATGCATTACAAGCTAGCTGTACCCGGTCAAGTGTTCCTGTTGCTTGGTTGTGTTTAGCAGAAAGGACGTATAAAAAGAACCTTTATTAATTCCAACACGTTTAACCGTTGGGTTTTGAATGCCTTACAACTACTGGCGTGGTGAGGGATGTGAGAAAAGCGTGGTTCAAACTTGCTTTTCCAAGGGAGGTACTCCCAGGTTACGTGACATGCCTCGCCTGAGCGAGATTCGAACCCTGGTCCTCTCGGTTGAATGGCCATCACGCTACCAGTACGCCATGGAGCCCACGATCTAGAGGTGTTTATTGATGAGCTCTCCGTCCTCTAAATCAATACAAAGGACTATCTGTTTATCTCTGAATTCGATCTGCAAATGCCATTCTTGATCGTTTGATATTGTCTATAAGAGCCCTCAAGTGCATGAGTCAAATTCGACTAGGCAGGTACTATCCCCTAGATCTCGATACTCAGCACATGTACTTGGAAGGATATTACACTCCTGGATGTCGATTGGTTTCACATTAAAGTATCCTGTACGCACAACGAACTACTTCGCTTGTGTGTGAACTACTTTCGCGCAGCCATGCAAAAACCAGGAACCAAATCGTTACCGGAAAACAGCACTGTCACGATGTGCCCCGTGCGATTTTGCGCCGCGGCTTACCCTAGCTAGGCCACACCGTCCTTGACCACACTGATATGCTGTCTTTATTGTAATATCGTGCTCAAACTTCCGTAAGTTTTGAACTCCAATGCGCTCCGAAAGGAATATCGCGCACGGCTACAATTGAGGAGATCCGACGTTGTTTTTTCCACTGTACGACAACTGGATTTTCCATCCGCCACGGAGTGTGTCCTTTGGGAAATTAAGTTTAAATCACAGATTCTTCAATATTCTCACTGTCCTATCAGCGTCTGAGTAGCATTATTTTTCTTCTTTTCTTTCATTCTTTTTTCCTAACAAATCTTGTCATTCAGAGGTCACTGACCCCGTACTAAGCGTTGCCATTCAGCAATCTTTTTCTTACAATTAGTGTTGCCATTTAGTAACATGCTTCTCATGATAACTTTTGCCATTCGGCAGTTCTTCTTTCGTAATGAGTGTTGCCATACAGAGATTTGTCTGTCGTGAAGGGTCACGATAACGAGGGTCAGAACAAAAGGGGGCGGCTCAGAGGCCCTCGAGGCTAGGGAGGCAATGGCCCCCAAATGACCCACAAAAAAAGCTCTCACAGGAAATACAAGCCAGGTTAGGAGACTGCCGCTTCCTCCTCTGCCATGCATTTGTTTTCATGGCCTGGAAGTCATCGGCCTAGCATGTGAGTGAGCGGTGATTCCTGGACTCAAATTTTGCGTAATCTTTGCTTAAGTACGAACAAATATTTAGTGTCGAGTATTTTCTCTTGGATTAATTACCAGACATTGCTTTCTTTGGACCTAGTTTCTTTTCATGTTAAATGTTCGTCTAGCGTGAAATAAGATTGCTCATGCTATTTTTATTTGAGTAATTCGGTTGGAAGATGTTAAGATAGGGACATTTATAACGATAATGCGATTTTTGAAACTAGTAGCTCCAACTTAGCATTGGAAATGATACAAAAACTCTTGCCAAACTAGGCGTTTTACTACGAACATCAGAAGCGATGAAAAAATTTGCAATTTTACAGTATCAAATTCATTCTAAGTCTAAAATACGTCAATCCTCTCTTAAAAGCTTCGTATATCTACTAAACTCTAAATCCCAATATCACGGACATAAAGTAAAATTTTACAACTTTTATTAAAATCATATTCTTGTACGAGAGTTATTTCGCTATCCCTTATGCTCCAATGTGAATGTTAGGCTCTTTGAAAAGAAAAATAAGTTACCTCGGACATTACCAGGGCACGGCTGAAAGCTCCCTCAAGTTGCGAACGTACAAAGGAAAGCAGGGTCAGGACTGTGTGGCCAGGACCAGCCACGCCGGCCAGATCGAGGTCACGCCGTGAGGGTGGGAGGTAGAGCGACGGCCCTGCACGGCTCAACGTTAAGAGCCCAGTAAAGTTTATGGTTCAAATTTTGGCCTCATAAATGCTGAGGGCTCATCGGAATTTGTTTGCTGGTAGTTTCCTCCCTTCATTTTAACGCGAAATTACACTCCAAGATGACCTGGTGAACCAAATTTGTTTTAGTTTCGGCTTGGGTTCTCAGGAATTTTGCCCAGCCTACAAGGCGTTTGTATTCACATTTCAGCATCTCACCAACCGAGAATGAGAAACCAAATTCCGATAAACTTTTTATAAATCAATCGTTGGCAATTAAATTTTAGATTAAACAACATTGAATAAAGGCTTGAATTTACAATACGCTTTAGATTGGAATAGATATGAGTATATGTGAAATTGAGATTGTCATGGATACTCCTCGCGACAAAACCAACGAAGCCAATTACGACTGCTTCTACGCAATCGACTGAAGCATTAGCTTTTCATGAAAATATCCGCTTAAACTTTTTTACCTCAATATTTGTGTGTCAGCCGTAAGAGCTAACAAATTAGGAGTGTTTTCACTAAATTTTATTTCACCGTACTTTTATTCTTGATAAAACCGACTTTAAGGCAGACGATTTGTGTGGTCTCGAAGCTGTTATCTAAATGCGCAAAAGTACTCAGAAATTTTCCCGCCTTTGAGAAGGAACTCTCGCAACAAATATAGTTATGCCCTCCTCTACGTATCCAGTTACCAGGCATAACAACTTTCTTCAACCCAGAGTTCGTCTAAAAACGACGTGGGGTGTGTGTTTCGTTGAAAAACATGTCGCTATTAATTATTGAAAAGATCCTTTTCCAATTGCTTCCTCGCAGGTTTATAGGAGTTCATTCACTTACGTTTACCGAAAATGTATTTCAATTAGTACTAGCAACCAGTCTGATTTATTTTTGATTAGTGCATAAAATATCGGCCACATTAAGTACTCCTCATGGTCATTAATGACAAAATAAAAAATTAGCCCGAAACATAAAAGTTAGTCAATCATCGATACTAAAGGAGCTCGCGTGATAAAGTGATACACTTTCGTTTTGACAACATTCATCGATCTTAACAAATTCAATTTGAACGAAAAAAAAACAAATAATTTGTATTAAAGATAAATAAATTATATCCAATAATAACTTGATAATTTAACATAAAAGAAACAAATCATTCGATATTTGAAATTCAAGTTCAGAATAATACTGAAGGTTTGTAGCTGTGTGATTGCGTCAGCATTGCTTATATTTTTGTCTTTCGCCCCTGTCGTGCTCAGCAACGCCCTCCTGCTCGCTCAACTAACATCGTGTGTTTTTTATCATGTTTTTTTACTCGATGGATTACTTAGACGTATCAACAAAACGATATTTGACGGGGTTTGTCTTCAAAATAGATTAGAACAGTTTGTGTAGGAAGAACGAAGTGACTCATGGTCTGCAGGTGACACTGTCTGGAGCGACTCATTCCGCTCCCCTATGTTGAAGGACCTTCAAAATAAGATAAATAAAACAGTTTGTTTAGGTGCAACGCGGTCTGACTCACACTCTGCTAGGGACATGCCCCAGAGAGTCGATGAGGATAGAGTATGGAGGGCCAGGTAGACGGAGCGGTCTGGGTCGGCTCAGAAAGGAAACAGGTCGCGAGAGAAGGAAGGAGGGCAGGGCAGTTGGAAAAGAGAGGGTCGGTATAGCCTCACCAGGGGTGCTCTGGGAGAGAAGCTTTGACTGCAGCAGCAACAGCAGCAGCAGCGCCGCTACGATGAGCGCAACTTCGGTGTACTTCGTGAAGCGACGCGGCAGCAGTAGAGGAAAGCTGCGTCCGTGCGTGTGCGTGCTCCAACTCTCAGAAAACGTGTTCTGTGCACCTGTGGGGACGAGTATTTTCATTTCTCGTCAAGTTCTGCGTCCAAGAACGTGTGTTACTTGGAATAATGCAGCTCGAATGGGAATTGATTCCGAGGAAGAACGAGTTCTAATTAGGAAAAAATGATGTTTAGAGTGTCTGGGTAAATATGAAGTGAAGAACACGACGAAGAGCATCAGAAACTGACAAGAAAAACTGTACGTAGTATGCAAAAATTATCGACAAAAATGTACGACAACTTCCCTCAGAAGAAAAAAAGCGAATAGTGAATACGGTATTATGTATCGGAAAGAGTCGCACAGGACATTACAGTGAGAGCTTTATGGTAAAATAAATTTACAGTGGATGGACAAATTAGAAGAATACTCGTACGTGCAAATACTCGAGGCCATGCTTGTGGTCTGCAAAAATGTCTCATTTGATGTGAAGGTGGATAGAAAATGTCTCATTTGATGTGAAGGTGGCTAGAAAATGTCTCATTTGATGTGAAGGTGGATAGAAAATGCCTCATTTGATGTGAAGGTGGATAGAAAATGTTTCATTTGACGTGAAGGTAGATAGAAAATATTTCATTTGATGTGAAGATGGAAAGAAAATGTCTCATTTGACGTGAAGGTGGATAGAAGATTGAATTCTCGTGGCTCAGATGTAATGATAAGCTATCATGGCTCTTTACCATTCTCCATATTTAGGTTTGTAGGACAATGCACGCGGAATAGCTGAGCCTCAGTAGTTATTGCCTGAATTTGGGCTTCTCAGTGACTATGTTCATGTAGATGGTAACGAGTTCTCGCTCCTGATATTGATTCGTTACTTCGACAAATCGCAACAGACCTTAAGAAATATTATCAAAACATTTTATATACATGTCATCTCTTGTTTTCACTCGTGTACTTGTACCAAAAAAAAAACAGATATCAACCGCTTTTGCTAGGTCTGGAAACCGTTTCAAATTCAGTGCATCAGTTTGGCTGAACAAGTAACGGTTATCTGATTCAACAAATGGAGGACACGTAAAGTACGTCAATGCAATTTTAAAGTTTAATTTTTAATTGTTGTAAGTTTGACTGCGCGCCCTTCTGCTGCTTTCGCAGGGCTGTCTTCACCTCCATAACATTACCATGCGCCCCAAATCACATTGCCATGCGCCGCAAATCACATTGCCATGCGCCCCAAATCACGTTGCCATGTGCCCCAAATCACGTTGCCATGCGCCGCAAATCACATTGCCATGCGCCCCAAATCACATTGTGTAACAAAGATGGAGGTAATTTACATATCCATCTTTTGAATTTGCTCCAATTGAGCACTCGCATAAATTTAGCACCAAAAACGTGCGTCTGGAAGGCACACCATTCTATTAATTAAGAAAACTTTTTTAATAGGAAAAAACATTAATAGGTAAAAACACAAATTGAAATACATCATGATATACTTAATTGGTGAACAAACCCACTTTGAGAGCTGAAGCTACCTACCAACCACATTTCACCGAACAACGCCTGTATTATTGTTTCTATTTTTATTTTGCATGAAACTGCACTCAGAGTATCTTGCCAGTGAACAGTTGGGTCACTGAGACAAGTTACTGTATGTTAGCAGATGAGAAAATAAATTCCCTAAGCAATATATATGTGACACGAATATATCGTTAATTTGCTAATTTTAATGACTTTTTAACTTACCTTATTTTCACATGTACCAAAACCTTCGAATTGTATAACTGCCCGCACATACATTACTGGTCACGATGTTGTCACAAAGTATGTAACCTCAAGTATACTAACCAGCTAACAAACATTTCGACCATTCAATTGTGAATAAATGTCCCTTAATAATATAGGACCCGCCTTTTAAGCTACCTTTTCATACGACAGCTTTGCTGTTACCTGGCGTCGGGAGTCTTCAGGGTAAATCTGCTCGTTAATTGTGTTCTCATTTCATTTTCCCCTAGAATGCAACATGTCCACAATCGGTCCTTCTAGCACATGCAAGTATTTACAACACCTTTGTGTGAGCGCAATTAAAGAACAATTTAAATGATCCTTAAGAAACCACATAGATTGGCTCCAAGTCCGATGGTTAGTGACACACCAAAAAACTTGCATGACTCAAACTGTTCTTTGCAAGATTGAAGATAATTTACGTGCAAGCTAAGCTAAGTCAACGATGTAGGTCCAGTCCGTGTTTTCTTATACGCGACACCACCACAAAATACGAGTACGTACTTCCACGCTTCCCATGCAGTACGTACGTAAAATTGCGTGAATTGTGAAGATCACATTACTCTCAATGAAATTCGTATTTTAAAAGAAAGGTAAGAACTTGCATGCGTGCGTGTGGCTTTCGAGTTATCTTAGGCATCTTCAACTTGCATTTATAAGTCTTGGATAGTGTGATCAAGCATGTCCTATCATTTCAAATCAATATCAATTGGTTTTTATAGGAAGAAATCTACTTTAATCACCACACAACTTGCGTAAAATTCCATCAACTGAAGCTCTCGCACTTTTGAAACGTCGCATCTGGCATCAAGTCTGGGTCTGGGTCCCAATATCAATCGGACAACATGACTCCTAATGATCATGCACAATAATAGAAAAAGCTGTCAAAGTCGTTTCTATAGCTTAGGGTCCAAATCTTCTCACATACACCGTATTATTAAAAAGAGTTCTAATCACTGCACGTAAGTACTTCTAGCTTACAAACCTACAAACAGTAAACCAAAGTACTAACTTCGCTCTTAGTTTCAGTATTACGTAATGATTAAACAAAACTATAATAATAATAATAATAACACTGCTATGCAATGGTTGAACATGACTCTAATAATAACAATAACACTGTTATGTGATGGCTGAGCACAACTATAATAATAGCAGCAACACTGCTCACTTTTTTATTGAATGTTAGTTCCCAATTTTATTATTGTTGGCTGTTTCCTAACTTTTGTAGCCAAAACGGCACAATAAAATAAAAAACAGCTCTTACGTACATGCAAACGTAAATAGAATAAATCATTCGCAGTGAATAACGACATAAATAGGATATTAATAACAAGAGAGACTTAGGGTAATTACTTTTGCCAAAAAACACTTTAAAATGCTGTTAAAATTATGCAGAGAAACTATCGAAAAAGGGATATCAGTACATATTCGATAACTACGGTGCAAAATTTGCCCAAGGTAAAATTTTCACGATTATATTAATAAATCCTTAACATAGTATGAATACTTTGGTTACCTATATTTGTACATCAGCAGTCAAGGTTGTATAAAGTATCGAACGACAAAATAAGTCAGCCAGAAAGAACCGTGGAGGTGAAAGGATCACGCTCAGCAGACACAGGCCTTAAAAAAAATTCCCCGTTAACAACGTAAAAATTAAAAAAACAGTTTTAAAAGTTACTATTGCTAGTGTGAGATTCTAAATTGAGCATTGAAATATGTTATATTAAACTTGCGATGTGGAACTTGAAGTTATCGAATACCGCAACGCGGGCAAACCGAGACACGTCGAAAGCCCACTTGCCAATAGACACTGGGCGAGCGGCACATGTATATCATAATAATTTATGCAACGCAATAAACTATGTTAAAAAATACAAAAAATAACGAGACCACATCAATTGACAGTACATGAAACTTAAAGTAATAATCAGTTAACCTAAAAAACACTGTAACAGGAGTAAGCATTAAAATAAAATGCACATGTGTGACCGAATTTCAGAGCACTGTGACAAGACATCATTAAAATACACACGTGTGATCGACTCTCAGTATTCGGAGAGAAGTACCAACGAGAACATCTATAATACCTTGTGGATATAGAGAAGTAAAGCCTAACCCTGAAAGGACCGATTTATTTTTTATGTAAAGGAATGAAGTACAGCGAAAGGATTCTTTCACAATTTTCGTGCTTGTTTGCACATTCATCCTAGTTCTGAACGAAAAATAAGAATTCCAGACTAAACTCCATTATTTCTAACGTCCATTGTTCTTGATAATGGTCCTCACAGGGCTAAATTGAATGACAAGAAAGGAAAAATTCAACTGTAATCGGTATCAATCACTCATTGAACTCTGCTATTTGTTCAACGATGACGTTCATCACAGCCATTTCATTCTGACGCAGTTACGCAGATTCAAAACTCAGAACGTCTTCATTAGCTCAATTTCCATTCAATCCAAGACTCGAGTTTCTTACGGGTTCCTAGGCTTGGGAACCTCAGTCTTGCGGCGCGTGAGCGTCGCTTCTGCAGTAAAATATTTTCATCGTATTACGTACTACAATTTCGCGCTGGTGAATTCCATACTGACTTGTACAAGTTAATTGTGCAGCGCTTTCCGAAATCAAAACCAGTACTCATGTAATTTCCTGAAGCAACACGCTCAGGTAGTTGTAAGAGTGCGTCTTCATTGTGTTAGGGCACCTAGTTGTGCCAGGGTGCCTAGTTGCGCTAGGGTGCCTAGTTGTGCCAGGGTGCCTAGTTGTGTCGGTGTGCCTAGTTGTACCAGGGTACCTGGTTGTGTCAGTGTGCCTAGTTTTGTCAGAGGGTGCCTAGCACTGTCAGAGTGCTTAGTTGTGCCAGGGTGCCTAGAGATGTACAAAGAACTCTAAGATAAAATGCTGCGCTGTAAATGCACCGACTCACAGCGGTGTGGTAGGTATTATGAAGTTCATTTTTTAGACATGTGACTCATAAGACCAATTTCGTAGTTTGAAATCAATGAATGAAGAAAATTAAAATTTCTCTATGTGAAGATTGACACTTTCTCAGAATTTAAAGTCTTGGACGATCGTCTGAATTGATACATGTCAAGATAAATTAAAAACAATCCTCTACTCTCTACATAACACCAATCTCTTTAACACCAATCTTACTGTCACCACTCTTGCTGTCGCCAATATTGATATCTAGCGGTAACCTAAGATAAGATTACGAGTTTTCTAATAATTATATATAATTGGAGTTCATCCTACATTTATTTCACTCAGCGATCATTCACGGTGCTGCTTCTGGGGCCGCTCGTCTTTGTCCTGAGGTGCGGACGTTGTTTGCTCTCGTGTTCGTCCGGGCCTGCGGACAGCCGGGCGCAGGAGAAATAGAGAGAGAGAGAGAGAAATAGCCGTGGTGGGACGCCCTGCTGTAGTCGATAGTGCCGAGGGTGTGGTCCTTTCTCGACAAACCTGCTAAAAATAAAAACAGATAAATGACTTTACTTCTCCTATCTCCTGCTACGCTAACACGGTGCTTTATGCGACTCACCAAAGTTGATGGCAGCGGCAGCATGCGCACGTCAGTCTACTGCATTGAGAAATTGTAGTGAAACTAACGATGGTAAAACTCGGCCCTCAAATAATGAAATTTTGGGGTCAGTACCCTCAGGTAGGTGTATTTCAATCTGAATTTAAAATATTAATTTCGTTAAATGCATGTACACGTTGTTGGTGCTGTTCCAGGCGCATGTGGAGCCAAAATTGCAATTTTTTAACTGGAAATGAATTAGTTGATCTATTTTATTCAGATGAAAACTTTTATTGAAATATGATTCGAATTAAAATGTAGATCTACTCACAATGAAAGTATTAATTCACTAAAAATAAGACTGGCAAGAAGAAAATTGCTTCTTGGATTATTATTTATCTGTAGCAGCAGGTTTTGCCTTTGTGGTGTACAGGATAACATTCAAAACGAAGGAATTATGTGGAATTTTTTGATTCTCCACAAATCGTGACCGAGGGAAATCATACGAATATTTTTCAGATCCATAATTCAAATTCCAATGACATTTGAATAGCCATTTTTTCTCTCACTAATTCTTGGCTAATGCATTCATTTCAGCCTCGTGCAAAACACAGGTTTTTTAATTTTAGCAGTACGTTTGACAACAACGACATTTAAGCCCGCTCGTCACAAGGAAAAATCAAGATAAAATCAAAATCATTTTCCTCAAGCCTTCGTGCGGTACACACGCTGGAAACAAACGCCCAAAACTCGATGAGCTCCGCTAAAATAGCACAAATTAATAATCCCAAAACCATCATTTTTGCGTAATCTCATTACGTATTCAAACATCAAAATATATTTACTAAATGTTCCATAAGATTTCAAAAACAGCACATCGGTTTAGAAGGAGCACCATGATATTACTTCAGAGTATAGATTCAATCGAGACGTAGTCAGCGGAAAAATAAACGATAATTACAGGAAAATCAGGTACAAGATTGCTTCAGTTTTCGTTTTGGATTGGCTCTGTACAAGTGACGTTTCCCAGACAATAATTTATCCTCAATAGGAGTGTCTTTCACAGCCAGAAATTCATTTTTAAGAGGAGTGACTTTCCCAGCTAGAAATTCATTCTTAATAGGAGTGACTTTCCCAGCTAGAAATTCATTCTTAATAGGAGTGACTTTCACAGCCAGAAATTTATCCTCAATAGGAGTGACTTTCCCAGCCAGTAATTCATTCTTAATAGGGTGACTTTCACAGCCAGTAATTCATTCTTAATAAGAGTGACTTTCACAGCCAGTAATTCATTCTTAATAGGAGTGACTTTCACAGCCAGAAAATCATTCTTAATAGGAGTGACTTTCACAGCCAATAATTCATTCTTAATAGGATGACTTTCACAGCCAGTAATTCAATCTTAACAGGAGTGACTTCTACAGCCAGAAATTTATCCTCAACAGGAGTGGCTCCCCTCAGCGACCAAGCACATTTGGTGCGATCAAAATCGAGGCTCCGTGCCTTCCGTTGCGTGGTCGCTCAGCACCCGCACTTCTGCACACATTCGCGAGTCTCTTCATGGCATTCTGTACACACGACGTCGTACAAATGTTCAGAAATCATAAAACCATCATTTTTATAACACGTTATCTCATGACGTATTCATAGTTTAGAACAATTACTTCAAAAATTGTGGAAGGCATTGTTCGCACCGAATATCTCCTGAAACTCACAAATTTGTACAGGAAATGCAGCCTGGCTCACACTGACTACCAGGTCTAAACTGTTTGTAATGTCCGTTGACGCAATATGAGTGTTGAAGTTGATATGTATCTAACGAATTAGAATTGATATTTTTATATTCATCTAAAATCAACTCAACGTCTCAGCAAAGTTGAGTTTAACTTCATTTTTAGCTCAATTTACGTTTTACAACCTTGGACGAATGCCGTTCGCTTATAAAACAAAACTTTCGAATGAGTTAACTCGTCCTCCGTTGACCTCTCTCGCAGAGTATAATCTTACATCTGGGGCATATGTACAAATTTCCTGAAAGTTACTCGTTCTATCAGAACACCTGCACAGGAAAGATCAAATTTCAGAGTGGGGTTCTCGTAATGGTTAGAGTAACTACGTATTTTTGAAGATCTTATTTTACCATACGTTATGTAATTCCTGCTAGATCCGTGTTTACTATTGACTACAAAAGTAAATTGAAATTTCGATAAATTCACAGTGTGCGGTACTTTTTTCAGAAGAAAGACCTTAAATTTGTGTTTGATTCTTTGAAAAATCTGGAAAAAGAAGAGATGGGTGGTGGTGCTTTACCGGGAAAAAAGTGAAGAAAATGAGGGGATGACTAGTACAAAATCAGCTGAGGTAGTGGCAGTAACTTAGTCGACGGTTTTAGTTAGATTAGTGATCAGTGGGACTGAAAGAAACACACTTTTCAACTCAAAACTCGGAGCCGCTGTGACTGCAAAGGAGCCCGGAGAAGAATATGGCTTCGATGGATTGGTGACGTCTGAGGAGCGTCCAGCATGTGAGTGACTGCTCTACAAAAAACTGGAATTGTGCGACGAGGATTGATTTTGCTTTTAACCTTTAACTGCCACTTGTATCTCATCTGATACAGTTCCCTTAAATGAGTTCTGTTGGAGTTGCCTAAGAGTCGTTTTTGATTCAACGTTAAGAAAAGCTTGTGCAGTGAAGGGTTAATTTAGAAAATATACAGTCTAAATTTTTCTCTGCCCCGTCGATAATCAATTATCCACTGGTGATATCTGCACTTTGGCGGACAAAATTACGCATAATTGTAGACGCTTTGGTGACTGAGAACGCAGGTGTAATGAGACTTTAAGTACAGGGCACGATACAAGTGCAGTCTAAGAAGCGAATTATATTGTGTGGAGTTGACTCTGTTTGTACTCGAAAACAGCCATGCAGTGAATTTTGCTGCGTGGGAGTATGACTCTATTTGTTCTCAAGTCGGTCAACACCTAAAAGTTACATTCTATCAATAAGAATGAACTCGATATTTCTACCCCTAGATAACCGGAAATGTAATCACGATAAGTTCCCCGGACAAAAAAAATTAGTCAACTATTTTCGAGGCTTTGTCATGGAAGAGGAGAAGGTCTGTCTTGTTCTGGGGCTGTTTCAACCATAGGCCTGTAAATTATTTACCTATCTTCCACGCTGAAAACTGCCGCGTGCATCGGAATAGCACTGCCATTTTTGGGGTGAAAGTCATTCAGAATATGACCGGCATTTAGATTGTCCAGCTAAATCCCCAGACATGAACCCAATAGAAAATTTGTGTGGCCACTTTGAACGAAAAGTTACGCGTCGAGAAGATCGTTTACGTACTGTGGCCGTGCTACGAGATCAGTTAATGCAACAGTGATTCAAAACCGACCAGGGTTACATTGGCACACTTGTAGACTCAATGCCACCCTGAATTGCCGCAATTATTCATGTTCTAGGAAGTATTACATCATACTTGTAGCAGTTTACTAGTTTTTTTGTCTGGGGAGCTTATGTTATGTTATGACATATTATATAGTATCTTCATCCAAGAATACGCGACATAATTGCTACATTATAAAATAATTCACATGCGAGTACACTGAGCAAAATACATATAATAAAACTCATTATCAAGTCTTATAACTTTGAGGGGGCTTGTTGATCTTAAAAATCTACGAAAAAGGTCTGCGCTTCAGGTCCTACAAGCGATTCACTGGGTTTTGAACTGAAAATTTAATCATTACATCGTGGGTAAAAATATAACCGCGAACAAATTTTTACAGTTTTCCCTCGCTGCCGTTCTGAGAGGCTTAGAGATGACTTTTGAGAGGCTTAAAGATAGCTTACATCTTTTATGAATGAGCTCGTGGACAAGCGGGGCTAAAATTTCCATTAAACATTGTAGATTCACTATAGCGTTGAATGGAATTATTAAAATTAATTTCGAACAAAATTTTACTTCAAAATTCATATGCACCCATATTAAGAAATATTTATCGCTTTTTCGCTGACCAAATAAGTTCCGTACAGCGTTTACATTTTACGGTTATTTGGTTGAAAACTCCAACAATTACGACCCCAAATGTTTTTTGGAACAGCGAAATTTCGTGAATTAATTCGAGTGACTCTCACTATCCAACGTACATGAGATACAAAATACGTCTGAGATGATCTAGTGTTTGTGTGAGAGTTATGTCCCAGGTTCAGAGTGCGTAATGGACAGCGTGTCTGTGGAGCGATACGGAATGACGTACGCGTACGATGTCAATTTCCATACCCGACCACGTCCGTGGGACAAGGACGGCAACCCGAGAGTGACACAATTCCAATAATCACAGTTGGATTACTCTGCTCGTAATTGTGGCCGTATTCTATTTCATCATATTGTGTTACCACTACCACTACTATTCTATTTCACCATACTGTGTTACCACTACCACTACCATTCTATTTCATCATACTGTGTTACCACTACGACTTCTACGATATTTCATTCGATTTGGTAGTGTGCTGCTGAGAACGAGTCGCTACTCGGTGTTAATGTATTCCTTGGTCTGCAGTTCATTTTTCAGAGGAGGCGCGTCATGAAGAGGGCGACCTCTTCATGCTTCCGTGGCAGTCATTTACCGACGCGAGGTTTTGGGCGACCGGGGCACTTCCATGCGCCGATCGCACGGTCCCTACACCATCGGCCTACTCTCCACTCCTGCCCCTCATAACTCCCGTAATCCTTCTCATCCTCTGCCTACCAACTTCCCAGCTACCTTCACCACCACCCCCATGGAACATCTTGACTTCACCCTCTCGCAAATCTCCCCGGGTCTTGGAGTCGAAAACCTTCAGCCTCCAGTATCCTCTCCGCCTCCACATAAAAGTTCTCCCACTCCGTCCGCCTCAAGTCCTGTTGCCACTCCGTCCTCATACCCTCGGTATGAATCCGTCTTCAAAAGTAGGTACTCAGCAACGACTCCTTTGGCCACTCTATCTGTCCGTCCAACTCCGACTACAACAACTTCCTCGAGTGCCTTTTCATCTTCGCGGATCTACACAATTTCAACACCCACGGCGCTACGAGAGCCTGGGAGCAACAGCCTTTCAGCCTTTACTTCCATAAGTTCTCCCCTTAAGCCCCTGGACAACAACCCTCTGTCAACACTAAGCACTTTTACGGCAGCGTCTACAGGACCAAGCTCTACCACTTTCATCCAGACGACAGCCTTCACGGGCAAGATTCCTTCCCCCGAACGCCCCGTAAAAGTTACCCTAGATGCCTCTCTTGGTTACGATAACCTGCACTACCAGCCCGACTCTTCGCAGCCTAAAACAAACCTGGAGGCTTGGCAAGCCAAACAAAAAGGTGATTTATGTGCATGATGACTCAGTGCACGATTAATTCATTTCATTACCAAAAATTCACCGTACTGAACCAAAACTGACATTTTGAAGGTTAGATTCGTGCAACATGAAATGAGCAAAAAAGACTTTTAATGTTGATTGACTCTTCCTCTTTCCACCGACATATTATTTTGTAGAGCACAACTACGCACACCCTCTAAATACGACTAGTTATGATTAGCTAAGATAAAACTAAGCATCAAGCGGCAACCTTGATATCATTAGATAGTTTTGGTGATGATGGAAATCCATAGAATGGTAGTCACGCTCATTAGCATGACTGGTATTAATAATACCGCCTCAATATCTTCTGATCTTTATTTATTGCTGAAGCCTCTAACGAGGCAAAACCATAGCCTGTATTCTAATGAAATATTATTTTTTTATTTGCAGATATAAAGAATAGTGAGTAGGCTTTTGACAGTTGGACGTTTTGGGAAGGTAACATATTACATAATTTCAGAGTTTTTACATTGTGACACGAAACACTTGTAGAAGGCAACGTTTCATCATAAAACTTATATACGTAAATTATTCAGAAAAAGGTTACTTGGATGAATATGTTTTATATTTTTATTTCATATCAATGATTCCTAGAATGTACCACAAGTTATTACAAAAGTCTACGGTTACTGCGCCTAGTATTTAAGTATATAATTAGGTACAAATTGAGCTGGCTAGTTTTTTCATTGCACTTAACTAATGTCCGAATGCCGTCAAAAACAAGTAAAAGTTAAAGTGAAATAATGAAATTTTCTTTTCTTTATATGACTGATACGGACTG
The DNA here is from genome assembly GCA_014899125.1 of Orchestia grillus. NCBI lineage: Eukaryota > Metazoa > Arthropoda > Malacostraca > Amphipoda > Talitridae > Orchestia > Orchestia grillus. The sequence continues at coordinate 18,677 of VOMN01047858.1, read as the reverse complement.
CATTCTCTGATTAAAAATACGGACCCGAGAATCTCAACTCCTTGAATTTTCTTCGATCTGATTCCGTCACGAGATGCACAAGTCGTAACAGAAAAAATATGAGTAAACTTGTTATTGTATAGACTTTATGTCTCCACACACAGCTGCCAACACGTTGTTCCCCCAGTCATAATCACATTAGTATTGACACCATTTTATATTCTTTCCAAGTTCAAACTAATGTGCTTCCGGGAGTACTATCGGAAAAACTCCATCAAGAACAAAAACGGTTGGTAATCGTTTCCCCAATCTCGTTCCTTACCTTTTTAGCCACTGGGCCAATCCTATACGGACTCTTTGAAGAGCTCCCGTCGTGGGAAGTCTTGAGCGTTGTCTGGCGACCAGGCCTCAAGTTTTTCTTAATATTGTCAAAGTTGGAGACCAAAAGACCACAAAAACTCCAACTTTTCCCAATACCCTCGAAGAAACTTCTTGCTTCCAAAGTAAGGAATAAATGAATAATTATGAAGAAAGGAATGGCACTGAGAACAGAAAAGTGACTGAGAAGAGAGAGGCAAGGAATTAAAAATGAACATGCCAGTGGAACCAGACATGAGGAACATGGAATGATCACAATTATGTTACCATTACTATTGGGTGTTCTTAATAAATAGCGATGGAAATTAATCGTACGCTTGGCAAAGAGCGGCTTAAATTACTCGTTTACTTGGTGAAAAGCCTTTCAAGTTACTCCTAAGTTGGTAAAAACCAATTCGAATTACATCTGTGTGTGGTAAAAAGTGATTAAAATCACCATTATCTTGGCGAAAATCAATTCAAATTACCCAAACGCACAGTAAAAAGAGATTCGAATTACTCCTGTGCTTGGTAAAAGGCGTTTTAAACGACTCCTTGGCTTGGTATAACCTATTCAAATTATTCTTATTCCCCGTAAAAATACTTTCAATTTACTCTTACGCTTGGCAAAGAGCGATTCAAAATAAATCAAAAGAAAGCACGTAATGCGCCGGCGCAGGAATACACAACACAGGAGCACAGGCGTTGGCCTAACACTGGGCACCCGCCTACAGAGTGGACTCCGATGCAGACGCTCTCAGCCAATCATCACCCACTTCCCATCTGCCGTTCGCCCGGCAGTTTCTTTTATGAACTTCAATGAACAATTAAAATTATATGGTTTTGAAGAGATGGTTAGGAGGGAGTTAGGATGGGTACTTGAAAACTAAACCTGAGAAGGAGGACAAAATGAAGCTCCTCCAATCGTATTTTCCTAGTTAACTTTAGACCGAGTCAAGGAATCGGCCTCGGACCTCAAAGAAATGTTTGCCCATGGCATTGAATCAAGAAATCAGACTAGGACTTCAAAAAAAAATTCAATCTGTGCAGGCAGTCCAGTTCTGTTCAGCTCTTCAGTTTCAGTCGATAATGTTTGCTTATGATCTTCTATAAGGTTGGTCGAGTCTGTGATGCTCTGAGGGATTTAGATAGGAGAAAATTTCCAGGTTTGTACTCCTAATCAGCGAAACTGTCAGAGAAAGCAGTCCGTATCAGTGATACTGGAAATAAAAATAATTCACGGCAGAGTTACCGTAAATAAGAGGGCATCTTAAAAGATTAACATCATTTGTCTCTCCATTTCTGGCGGGGCGCGTCTGCTAGTTTGTTTATGTTTTTCTAAGAATCCCGATCATTTTGAATCAGGTCAGGAATCAATCATACCAAAAATTTTGCTTGTGATTTTACATGAATGTGTCATGGTGTCTTACTCAAGTTTCGCATACTTTTTGGGGGATTTGTAGTTCTTCATTATTTATTCACTGTATTCCTCAGTGAAATAAGTCAATAACAAAAATAATTCCCGTTGGAGCTGATTTACACTTGCGCATAATTCCTTCAATTTCTTAATTAAGAGTATGTAAATTAAAAGCCTTTTCAGTGACCATCAAGATACTACCTTTCCTAAAACATATATAATTATTTCATAAACAATGAAATTATCTTCGGAAACTTATCGCGATTCGTTCTTCTTTTGCCATCCATAATTCTTTTCGAGGTGAGAAGCTAATTCATCTATTATTCAGCCACATTAATTCAGTAACCGTTCGAAATAATCGAGCGCTCAGCTATGCATACATTTAGGGGAGCGTCCACAAGTAGAAAAGAAATCTCATCAAAAAGAGACTTCGTTAATGAAATACTCTTGTTTTACGTAGTTGCATCGTACATTCAGATGCCTTGTACTTTTTTACTGAATGTATTTAACCCTTCACAGCACAATGCTGCCTCCTGTTAACAAGCCATGAAAACCTTGATTTCCCATTCAAAATCTTACATGATTCCTCTAGAACCATTTAAAAAATCCAAATTGAACTTGCAATCACTGAAATAAACATTCACGCATGAATTTTTTCTCGGGCAAGACAAACGTAAGTGGTCCGAGCCCACCCCAGCCGGCCCAGGACTCGCGCTGCAGGAGAAGCATGCGACCCAACTCGCATAGAACATGTGGATCAGTCTAACATTTTAGGGACGTGTATTTCTGACTGAATGCATTTAACGAAACTGGAAATTTGACCAATTCCTGATGCGAGGACATTTTGACTGAACGTAATTAAGGAAATCGTAAAAATTTAACAAATTAATGACGCGTGTTCATTTGGCTTGAATGCATTCAACAAAACTAAGACAAATTAACCAATGGGCGACGCGGGTACCTCTTTAGAGCCTGCCTGTAGCAGAGTCATGTAAATTTAACGCTTTATGAACGCGTGCAGCTCGGGAGAAGCAGCAAGAGCGGAGACAAGGAGGCCTGTGGGACGTCGCCGCAGTGGGGGGGGACGCCTCCTCCCCCTCCTCCACAGCCCCCCTCCTCCCCTCAGGGGCAGACGGGCCTCCCCCACCTCCCCCTAGGCTCACTGCCGGTTATAAAGTCAGTAGCTTACTTTACTTGTACTCTTTGCTGCTAGTACGTGTACAGTGTATGTCCCGTACATGGACAGTTTTGATTCATATACGTAAACGATTTCTTTCATATATATGTAATGTTTGTTTCTTGTTTATCTTCTGTTAGTTTCATATACATGTACTGTGGCTTTTATGTACGCGCACTATTTGTTTCTAGTACATGTGCTGTTTGTTTTATGTACATATACTGTTTGTTTCTAGTATACTGTACATTTTGTTTCATTCATGTACGTGTACTGTTTGTATCCAGTACATGCGCTGCTTACCTCCAGTATTCATGTGTGGTTTATTTCCAGTACATGTACTGTTTATTTTTACTGCTTATAACTAACATGCTGTTCATTTCCATTGATCTAAAAATGCAAAGGGAAAAACTGGTCATCGGAGAAGCTGAGCATATAAAAAATATATTGATTAGGCCATAACTTGACGCGTCATCTCCTGACATGGGGCCATCCCCCCCTGACATGGGGCCATCACCACCTGACATGGGGCCATCACCACCTGACATGGGGCCATCACCCCCTGACATGGGGCCATCACCCCCTGACGCACTCGTGCTTACCACTTTTTATCTCATGCCTACAACTGCTCAGTAGATCAAGCTTGCATTGCTGGACCATGAGTTTATTTATTTTGTCTTAAATTGTCGGCAACTTTTAATTGTTCAAGCACATTTCTTGATCGTAGTTCCCATTATTCTTGCGGTGTGTAACCCTATGGTGGTGAGAGTGAACCTCCTTCGAAATACGATCTTTAAAAACTGTACCACATTCAGACGTTACTTTAATAATTCATAATTCGTTTCTTGAGTCACGACGCATGCAATTGGACGAGGGCTGTTTTCAAGAAACTCTTTTGGTGCACTGCAGGGCTCCGCAGACTTGGGCTCAATCAAACATGGGTTAGGTTAGGCCCTTGTGAATGTGACATCAAAATTAAAGCCTTTGTGAAAGTGACATCAAAATTCAAGCCCTTGTGAAAATGACATCAAAATTAAAGCCTTTGTGAAAGTGACATCAAAATTAAAGCCTTTGTGAATGTGACATCAAAATTGAAGCTCTTGTGAAAATGACATCAAAATTCAAGCCCATGTGAAAGTGACGTCTATGCCAGTCCACATCTTCAAGTCCCTGAATTTCTCCAGTATTGTTGGCTCGTTTGCATTTCACGCGTGCGTTGGAAGATTCCTGCAGAAATTTCCCACCGCTATTGAATGATAAGGAAAATCTTACGTTTCAAAAGCGCGCAATTAAAAGGACAGGATGAGCTTTGAACGGCACTCTCCGCCCGCGGTCGGGGCCGGTTTAGGGGCGAGATAATCCGCCGCGCCCTGCATGAGGCGCATCAGAAGAGGCCGTACTCCCGTCTCAACAAATCCAGTCGTCTAGGCCACACCAGCTCGGGTCTTCTATAACTTATTCTGAGTTACACACGACGACGGTTGATGGCGCTGCGTAGTCTTCAGGACATGGATTACCCCTCCTCTTTGTCTTTTTTTAAATCGTGTGATTCGTTATTTTTTGAAAGTTTATTCTCGTTAAACGTAAGGTTATGAATTTTATTCCATGCCCCACCGCTGATGATGGAATCTGTGCATTCGTTTTCATTTTGCTTGCTCACAGGCACTTGTATTTGTGAAGAACTATGAATTTTACGCGTCAAGAAACGGAGAGGCTTTGTACTTGAGATGAAATTTGCCATCATCGGAATAATTTGAAATTTTTGCACTTCTGGAAGATAATTTAACCATGGAAGATCTCCTTCTACAATTAAAATTTATAACTGCATTGAGACAATGTTTTAGGAATCACTAAACATTTTGACACATATTATGGGAGGTCGTCGCTTCATGTAATTTTTTATGAAAACTTCAGAACTAAATGCAGTCGTCCCCCGCAAAGAGCGCTAGATCGGTTCCAGCGAACAACGGCTCTACAGTCGCCTTCCGCATAGAGCGGTATCAACTAGAACGAGCATCTAGTTGAGCAGAAAATTTTGGGTCATATTAAGAAAATAGAGCATGTACAATTGTAAGAAGCATGTACGAAGATAGAACGGTTGTTTACTGGCATCGATCTAGCGCTCTATACGGGGGACGACAGCGCTTCTATGATAAATCGATGACGCACTTGCTAAATACAACTGATAATAGTTGAAGAAAATCCGATAATTTATTTTAAAAAATTCGCTTAGTTTAGTTTTAGACTTTGAGATTTAGTTTTTTAACAACGAACACATTCCGTTACCCCGGTTCCCGTAACTGCAACGTTGCTTTCTCATTCTCCTGAGCCAGTTTTTAAGAGAGAGCCTATTTCAAATTCTCTTCTGTTTAAATTCAAGCTGCTCTTGAGACAGAAAATTTTAAATTCTCTAATATAACATTTCACAGAAATTCTTCAACTAACTTTAGGCTAGCGTTGAAGTTTCTAATTTCTGATAGAGATAAAAACGTCAGTATTCCAATTAGAAAATACTTATTTTTTCCATTTGATACACTAATCATCCAACTAAGTTTCTTACCTTACTACGTGCAAGCGTTAATATTGAACTTCTAATGAATATATGAAGCCTTTTGCATGTAAAAAAGCTAATTTATATACTTACCACGCCGTTTCGAGTACAGAACGGTTTTTGAATTTAAATAGAAATATTATAAATCATGATATTAAATTTTTTAAATTGATACCTTTAAATACATATTTACACGTTGAAAGTTTAAGCATTTAATGAACACACGTTAAATTTTTATGTATTAATATACTCATTGACCGCCCCTTTCAACACTGTAATCACTCACCCGAATTCCCTGACGCACGCGTTGCAAGCGTAAGAGAGCGTCCTCTTTGTGTGCAGAGAGAAGTCCCCAGCGAACGCCGTAGTCCAGGGGGCATCTCCCCCGTCACACGCTCCCCCCGAACCCCTCGCCAGAGCAAGACTCCACCACCACCTCCTCGTCGGCGCCTCCCTCAGCAGCAGCTGCAGCCAGACGAGCACGCCAAGCTTTGGGGTGAGAAAATTCCTCATTATTTCGGTCGTAAGAACTTTATATTTCATTCGTGAGAACTTTATTGGGTTCTCGAAACGGTATTACTCGAACACGTCCATTCCTCGGTCGACAAAGTCACATGAATACGAGTACAATTGTCTCCGGCATACAGCGCTAGATCAATTCCAGCAAACACCCGATTTATATTCTGATTTGCTTCTTACCTTATACTAGCTTCCTACAACATGAATAGTTCCCGTGTTATTTGATAAACGCTGTAATTGACACCGCTCTACGAAGGGGAAGGCTGTAGAGGGGTTGTTTTCTAGAATCGATCTAGCGCTCTGTGCAATTGGATGACTATATATATACTTGCCACGAGTCTCTGCGAGGCTTGTTACGAAGTGCCTGAAGAAATTGTGGACTAAGAAAATTAGTAATATGTCTGTGCGAGCAAATCATCAAGCATACGCGGTAAAATGCATAATTTAGGACAAAACCTTCTTGCTTGGAAAGCAAAGTATTTCTAAATGAATAATTCATGAGTATTTCATTACCGCAATCGATGGTCTTACATAAATGTAAACGTATGGAGTCGATGCCTTTAATTTGTTATAAACGAGTATAGCTTCTGGAGCTGGATCTCAATTGAAATTCGTACATACCAGTAGCTCAGTCAATGCTGTTTGTAAGGTCCGATCTGTCTAAATTTTGTGCTGAATTACGCGTAATGGGTGCGTAAATGATCAGTATGAATCATGTTTCTGATATGGCACGAATACGCGACAACTCGAATTCACTACTTCAAACGAAAACAGCACTTCTAAACAGAATTCAAAAGACACCCATGTGGAATCTTATCGCTTGTATTCGATATCGTCGCGTACCTGGCGTAACCCATGGTGGTAAAACTCTAAAGCCTAAACGGTGGTTCGACTCTAAGCGACCCAGGTTCTGATCCCGGTTACGCCACAGGATTTTTGTAAAGAGCTTCTCTAGGGGAGCGAAACTCAAGTTTTATGTTCCGCAAATTACTCATATGTTTGCCACTGATTATAAGAATTATTCACAGGGCATTAAAAACCGCTGTATTGTATTGTGTATGAACTCTGGTAGAATACATTTTTTAATATATGACCATTTGGAAGTGGCATTGTTTCCTTTCTGAAGGTGTATTTAGGCTTGAAATTTAATTTTCGTTATGCTTATCAGTATTATTAGCAAAAGTAATTATCAACTTCTTACGCTTGAGGGCATTTATCAGGAGAGCTAAATGAATGCACGCTAGGAGTCTAATAATCTGCAAGTATCGATGTATTATGATGAAATGTTATATAAATCGGCTTTAATTTAATCATAAAGTGTTGCAATACATGCTTATTTTCTACAATTGTGAAAAAGTATTTGAGCGTCAATGCCTCATATTTAACATCATTTACTGATAAGTCAAACAAAATTTCAAGTTTAATAAAAATTTGACAACCTTGATTATCACATAAATGTACAAATTCACACCATATTGCATAATACGGAGACGGTCTTCTTATTGCTACTTGCTTCGACTTAATTTCCAAGTTAGAACTTGGTAAAACAATCGTTTCAAGTTGAGTAAGTCGAAGAATTATTCATGGAGCAAATCCATTCTCATTTTCATTTCTGTCTCCTGTATCAACAGTGGTACGGCTAACAACCGCAGTAAAACAAACGTTAACGAAAAAAATATACAATCAGTGACCTCTCATGCGCCTTTAGTGTAGACAACTCTTTCACGGCCAACAAGTCGAACAACAACAAGCAAAGTGCCAGTGTGTAATGCGATTGCGTCGTTGTATGGTGCACGTTGCGAATTTCTCACGCTGTAGTAAAGTTTCACCAAAAAAGCCTGACATGCGTTTTGTATGATGGGTTATTTATGGAGATTCAAGATGTCTACTTGAATTGACACATAATTAATGAACAGTTTCAAAAAATTATCACTCATGCCTATGGACTTATTTCACCGGACGAGCAGATCCGACGTTGACAACCTGTTCCGAGGTAAGCCGAAATGATCAAACTCGCATCTTACAATCTTTTTTATGCGGTTGTTCGTTGCCGTCTTAAAGTAAACAAGTGACGAGTTTAGTAGCCGCTCACATTAGTTAAGGAAGTTTGAATGTTGTTATCATTTTGCGGTAGGATGTGAACCGAAGCTTTCTGCTGCTATGTAGCTTGAGTGCACACGTCTGCAGAGTGTGGCTGCAACAGTACTAGTCGAAAATTTTCAGTTATCTTGAATCAGTTCTCTCATTCATATTTAGTAATGCATCTGGTCAGAAAGTGCTTCACATTCAGAGTGCCGAAAAAATGAAAATGTTTTCAAAAATCTAGTATTGAAGTGTTTATTGCAATATGTATTTGAAGTTTTTCTGTATATTTTTTCAGTATGTTTAGTATCTATCTTACCTAGTCTGCAGTTGATGCTGTGTGGACACATAGTTTTGGCTACTTATTTCTTTGGTTTAGTGTAAGGTAGTCTTTCATATTTGTTAGAGCTACGTAATATGTTGCCATTCTAGGGAAAGATTAGAAAAATACAAATGCAAAGTTAAAGTTATTTATATATTTATATGTGGAATAGCATGTGAGTGTAGATTTTTTACTGGAGATTCAAAATTTCCTTTTTTACTTTCCTAAGTAGGCCGTAACCATAATTCTACTGCATTGATATCAAAAGCAGGTACAGACAATGTAACCATATGGTTGCACTAGTAGAATTATGGTCAAAATGTTATGATAGTTCATATTTTTATTCGATGACTTAAGTCTTATCGATGACTCTGGAATGAATTATTCTCGTAGCTACCATAAGTTCCCTTGCTTACTTGTTCAGTTTAAAAGTAGCTTCTAAGAGATGTTGAGGATGCATTTTTATTAATCTTTCTTCATGTTAACATAGTACAAGTGTTTATGTTTGTTTTACAAGTTTTATATTAGTGTTAAAGTTATGTTTGAATATTTCAAAATGTCTTCCTATCTTTTTCTCTTTATAGATAACTTTGTATTCAAGTTACTGTAACACATTTAAAAAATTTCAGGTTGAAAACAAATATCTAGGATGTTTTGATAGTGTAAATGTATGTAGTATTCATTTCTTTTTTCAAGTAGGACGCAATATATGTATATATATATATATATATAAGTAGCATACTTTTTAAAATATTATTAAACAATAAATTTAACTGGTGAGTTAACTAAATCATGTCATATTGGTGTTATGTTTACAATGCGGATTATTGCTTAAGAGTGGGCAAGCAGTGAAAAGTTTTGTCAAGAATTTTAAGCTCCGAATAGAATTTCATGAAGATACTGATGCTTTTCAGTTCTGTTCTTGGTATTCACTCAACTTAATTAAGATAGCTAAGCTTGAACTCATCCATGGGATATGCATTTACATTGTCATTCAGTTTGGCCTGGTAGTTAGATATCTGAAGTACAGTTTGCTTTACTTGAGTTTTTTGTTAGGCTTTAGTTTCTAGTATGGTATATTCTGATATTGTTTACTTTATATCATAAGAGTAGGTAGTCAGATTGAAGGTGTTGTGCAGTGACACTCTGAAATATCTCAATTAATTTCACATGGAGGTGTGCAGAGGTGAAACAAGCAGTTACCTAATTAGCCTGTGAAGTACTGGGTGACTGGTGACACCAGCTCTTACTAACCAACTTGAAGAGCAAATACTGAATAGCCTAACACTTCATTCAGTGTAATACAGATTGAACCTCCCAAATCCTTAATTTAAAATTTTATCATTCATTAACATGTGTAATTCAATATAGTTTTTCAACTGTAAATACTCCAATCATCCACCAGATGATAGAGGCTGAAAGTAGTACAATGGTGAAAAATGGAAGAAGTGCAATTGCTGAGACTATTAGTAGAGTGAAAATGAAGCTAATAGGTACAGCAAGACTCAGGACTCAAATTTGCTAGGTTTGAGAGGTTCAAATTGCAGGCCATGTGAAGACAGTTTCAGCTGTACATCAGTGAGCTTGTTCATTTGGTGGCTGGAAGGCTTTTGGAAGTGGCCACAAATGCTCAATCATATCAAGTTACAGTTTCTGTTGTTGTCTTGTAGGTAACTAGTGATGGTAGATATTATGTTCCTTCATTGTCTCTAGAATTTAATTATGTTATAACTTGCCCCTCTGATATTCATTGATCACTGTTCTCAATGGTAATTGCTCATTCCATAATGGGAATTTTACTGTAGAACAAAATAATTTTTTTGAATTTAGTGGTGCATCTCAATATAGCTAATATAGTAATTGAGATTGTCTTCTTGTCATTTGTAAGTCCTGCTCCTCAGGGAGCGTAGGATATATAATAGGGCTAGTATAGTCAGGTTTGTCTATCCTGTGCTATGGGGACAGGCAGTCCCAGGGGAGGACCAGACCATTAGGTTACCTTATCTGTAGATAACCCTTTAGGACTTCTGTCTTTCATGCCTACTTTACCTCTTTCAATTTCCGCATGTTCTTAGCCATCCCTTCTTTTCTTTGTATTCCATATATATTTTTAACTTGCTGTTTTTATGCACAGGAGATCCTGAGTGGGAACATGGCTGTGTATAGATTCTCCATTCTCTCTAGTCCATACTAAATAGTCCCTTTTTTTCCCTCTCAAGATTACCTTTGACGTAGCTAGGGAGCATCAAACTAATTAACTGATAATGATAATCTGTTAATCCTGACAGTTTCTTGGTAACTAGTTTTCAATGTTGGTCCTCAGCACCAAATAAATTGAGTACATTCTTGTAAATAAAAATTTCAATTTTATGTGTCATGGACCTTTTGTGTTAACTGGTATCGTTTTTCACTCTCTTGTTCTTTTTTGTGTGTAGCAAAGAATTATTTTCAGCCAACAAATAGTAAATCCATTGTTTTCTACTGTATTTGAAAGAATCAATATTACTATCTTATGTGGTTTAGAGTGTCAGGTACCTATTTTATCAGTTTTAAATTTTGTAGAAGAAAAAGCTTCTGTATAAGATGTAGTTCACTGAAATTGCAATGTGCATGTTGAGATTTCCTGTGACTTAAGTTGAGATTGCAATGGGCACATTGAGATGTTATGTGACTGAGAGGTAGTTGTTGAGATTACCATTGCACAGTTTTGTTAAAGGCATGCATTTGTTGAGATTTCAATGCGCACATCAAGATTTTGACTTGCAGGTGTTTTATTTTCTTTTCCTCATAGTAAGTATATTGTGCTGATTTTCCCATGAAATGACTGACATATCAATGACCTCCCCATGAAGTTATGCTTATCATGGTTTCTTCTCTTTTCATATTAAGTGTGCGAAAATTGATTAGCTCATTCGTCTTGAGGGGTTTTCCCTTTTCCTTCACGGATTCCATTTTTCCTTAGTTGAACTCTCACGTGAGCAAAATTGTGTGCTGCTAGTTGAGGGTTCTTGTAAGCAATTATGAGTTCACCCACTGCGAACATGCAGACATTAGCTGTGAAGATCTACTGACCCTGAAATAGTGACCGGCAAGGAGCGGAATTTCGTTTACGTGCAGATGTCGGATATCATGACACAACGTATAGCGATACACGCGTTGTGGTACCCAAAGCCTCGAAGATATCAATAATCAACGTTTTTTACCCAGGTTCATTACATGGATCCATTTTAAAAGCGATGCCAAGGCTATTCTGCCATCACCGCGATGCATAATTCCAGCGTGCATCATCTGGTGCACGTGTCGCCACCGCTGGCTGTGTAAAGTTCAGGATCGATTTGCGGAGTGCAGCTGCCCCTGCGAACAGCTCACGTCAGTAACGATTGCTGGACCGGAAACGACGTTTTCCTCACCTGCCTTTGGAGTCGCTATTTAAGGCAGTGTGAGTGTGTGAGGCGGGCTGCTGCGTGCAGTGTGTGTGGGGCGGGCTGCTGCGTGCAGTGCGTGGGACGGGCTGCGTGCAGTGAACAGCGCGATATCATTTCCATCGTGTCCCTTTGTGCTGTTTCAAAGAACGCTAGTGTAATAAATATACAATATGCACCATGGGCCGATTATCTCGGTGTCGAGTGGCAGGGAATTGTGTGAGCTATAAAGCAGGGCGGTGAGGCGTCGTAACGCAGTGCTGCGTGCCGGAGAGAGCGGGCTCGTCGCCGCGTGTGTTGCTTTCGTGCTGCTCACCGTCAGATTTCTCTCTCACATTCGACCGCGTGGGATTGTCATGTACTTGAAGGGATTGGCCTCTCTACTTCAGATATCGTGACCGTGTTAGGATATCGGCGAGTCTTCAGGTGTTTAATAACGTGGTTGGTCTTTGAAGCGCATGAGGATTAAGTGCTTCTAAGTGAAATTTCGTTGACGGAAGACTCGAGAAAACTAATGCAAGGCGAAGAATAAAACCTGTATTAGTTTTGTGTCAGTGTTGATTTTGTGTTGTAATTATTCTTGAGGCGTTCAACAGAGCCTTGAGCTATCCCAGATGTCCTCAAACTCGGTGTGATTACTCCAACGCTTGAAGGTTGGGAGAAGCGTGTTCCAAATAATGAGGTATACACGCGTAGCCTTAATCACTTACATCATTACAATTTTTGAGGAAGTAATCTTGCGGTAAATGTGCCGTGCTTGGAGAATTCTGGTCTCTTCAACGAGCTCCAACTCGATCTAGGAAAGGGGAGATCATGTCTTTTACAATCTTTACCAAAGGTTGATAAGCAAAGCTCTAGAGAACGTTAGAGTGTTGGATGCCATTTACTCAGACTTCGCTAAAGCCTTGGACAAGATAAATCTTTGAGTCCAACTGAAGATGCTGAGAGTGCAAAAGATTGGAGGGGGCAACTGAGGTGGATTTTCTGTTTCCTAACGTAGCGGGGACAGGTGGTTGCTGTAGACGAACACCACTCGTTGGAATATCTGATCGTCACTGGACGTGTTGGGCGGGCTGTTCACAAGGATCAGTTTTGGGACCATTACTGTTCCTCGTGCACATTTCGGACAGATGATCTTTTGCAGCATTTCCACGTATCTTCATTTGCCGACGACGCTAGATTGTTGATAACAGTGATCAGTGTTGAACTCCGCACTGAGTTGCGAGAAGATTTTGGTGAAACCCCTTTATGGGTACGGACGAACGACCTGGAATTCAACGAAGGCTATTTTGAGCTGACGAGGTGTGGAGGGCGCTCTGGCAACATGTTCTCATACACAATGGAAGAGGGAGGACGACAGAGAAAAAGTTTCTTTAGAGATCTTAGTGCGGTCGTTAGGACGTCAACTTCAGTCAACTAAGAACACATTTGCTTGACAGTCTGCAATTTGGATGGCTCCAGACAGTCTTCAGGGCACGAGAACCAAACACGATGCTTGCATTGTCCGAGGTAGTGATCCTACCCCTGACCGAATACTGTTATTATTTATGGAATCCATTCATCAGAGAAAATATCGTGAATTTGAAAAGTATACAGCGAACTTTTGACTACAAAATTCGTGAGGTCCAGCGTCTGAGCTACGTAAAGGACTGAAATATCTTCATTTGTTACGTCTCCAAAGAAGATGAGAGGTAACATAATTTAGTGGAAAGAGTGATTCGTAGATATTGGTTCTGAATTACACGAACGAAAGCCTAATGTTGCTCAGAAAGCAATGCATTCTGTTCTGAAAGTTGTGTTTCGTGCTCACGCTCGACGTAGGGCGGCTGCCAGCACTCGAACGAGGCATGAGCAGTCGTTGTCCGTGATGGGATCCAGGCTTTTGAACTGCCTGCGAACGACCTAAGAGCATTCGAAAGATCCCTGGAGGCAGTTAAGGAAAAGTCACACAAATTGCTAAAATACGTACCTGGTAGGCCTCCCAAAACCCACTATCACCAAACTGCGCTAGGGAACAGTCTTCTTCTGCAGCCCGCTGCTATGAGTGCAATGCAGTGCTATCACCGCAAGCAAAAAAGCGGCACACAAGTGTGGCCTTGGCTGAGAGATCCAAATGATGTACTTTCAGGTATTTCAGAGTTTCAAGTTCGATTAGAAAGTCCATTGCAATTCAAACCCTCGTACTGACTCAACAAAATCTAACAACCCCACCTTTACGCTGGTGTTCGACAAATGATGCGTTCTCTGTGGTTCAGTCTAATTTTTTCGTCGCCTCATCGTCGTCGATAAATTCATAAAATATTTGATTAAAGCTCTTGGGAGGCAAATAATTAAAGATATTTGTAGATGATCCTGCGGAAAGTTAGACTGGGGACCGCACCGTCTCTCGTCTGAGTCGGTGAGTGGAGTGCGGGGTCCGACCTTTATGCTGTTGATTGAAAGTCCTTACTCGTGAGACGGGAATATTTGTGCTTCGTTTCGAACGCTTCGCTTTCAGGGGCCGCGGTAATGAAGCTTCTACCGATTGACCGCCCCATTTTCTGCCCAATGTTTGGAGGGTTCGCTGTTCTAATGAGCAGAGCTGGAATCAGCCATCGCTTCAGTCAACTGCGTGAAAGAACTGTGATGCTCTCATTCTTCCGTGAATCTAGATAATATTCGTTCTCGTTCATCCACGTTCACTATTAATTATGGAAAAAGAGATGTACAAAGTTTGGAAACTGTGCTTGCTTGTGGACGTGCTGTATTTCAATGTTATACTTCAAACTTATGTCCATGGTGCGCGCTGATTGTTTACATTTCCCTTTCGAAGACACGTTCTTCGTGATCATATTTGATGTACACTCGGAAATAAGGCTGATGCGACGTCTTAACGAACACTGCTAGCACCTATGGGATCCCGGTGCAGGCTTAGATATACAAGACCGCCCGTAACCCGTTGGGGCATTAGTGTCAAGTCCTGTTGGAGCCGCCAATGGTTCTTCTTTATTTCTAAAAAATATCCAAAGCCAAAGAAAATAATTCATTCACTGTAGTCCCAATGAGCAGTAACCGTGATAAGGTGGAAAACCATTTATTCAACTAGTATATAGGGCGCCGCAAAAGTCACTTCACCATGTTGAACATTCACAACACTACAACTAATGCAGCTATAAAAATGAGTTACATGGGAAATGAAAGAGAAAAGCTTGAAGCTTCATTTTGTATCGTTGATATGGATTTTTAGCATATTTTGTAATCGGAATTCGCGCGCCGAAAGAGTAGGGACCATTTAGCATGGACTTAGGAGAACGAGGAATCTATGCACGAAGTGTGTTCCCACCCATGATCCCCTGCGCATAGAAGCAGCAAGTCAAGAAGTTTACCATAACCTGAAAATGCCGAAATACAACAAAAATCAACGCGAAAAGACGGTGGAAAGTCATTTCTATCGCAATTGATCGTTAGTTGCAGTACAGAGAGACTTCGTGAGAACATTTAATCAACGAAGGCCCGCGTTCAGGCGATTAAATGCTCCTTAATAATCGGAGCACTTGATTGCCTTGCCGTGGTTGAATTAATTGATATAAGAATTAAATGTAAAGTCCATACCCAAACCTGCATCAATAGATTTCGGCTATTTATATTTTCTGAAGTCGTTCCGTCATTATCTAGTCCCCACTTATCCAAATACTGGAGTGTTTCTGACTCCATCGAAGGCAGAATAGCGCGGGATCTTACGGATGGATTGGAAAAAAAACATGATCCTACACACGTGAAGCCGACTTTACCAATCTGAACAAAGAGATTTAATGAGGATTCATGTGCTTAGAGAGTTATTTTAGTCAAAGGTTACTCTCATTATCTTGATGATTTTTTACTTTACACGAAGTGATAAGAAGTGACCAAGTCGCTACCTCGGTCGTATTATATGCAGCGGCATGCCAAGTTTTTCTGAAGTTTTTTTGCACGCTTGCGACCTTGCAGAACTTGTTCAGATTCACCGGGTGATATTGTGTGAAGTGACGGTGCCGAGAGGAGGTGGTGATGGTGGTGAGCTCTGTGCCGTACAAAATACGCGTTTTCAGTATCGTAAATACGCGCGTTTTGTTGTTTTTGGCTGTGGCTCTCGAAATAATATTGAATCTTTGAAGCAAGTTTTTATGCTTTCGTTTACTGGTTAGATTTACGTCCGAAAAAAATGTTAGCTAACCCAATTGTGATGTCCAGATGCAAGGGATCAATCCAGCGAAGCACTCATTTATATTGTACCCAGTTGGAAGGATCATGGATCTGGTTGTCGATCCTCTTCATGGTTGTCCCATTTTCTCCTTTCTCAAGTTTTAGTTAATACACGATATCGGTAAAATATAGCGAGACGCTTTATCATTCAATACATTCGTTGGAACTTGACAGTGTGGTTACGTCAGTACAATTTTCCAAATATTCCTGTGTGAGACGAAGATACAATTCGCACACTAGTTTATGAACGAAACTGTGAAATATTTGCCGACTCACTGCTGAACTGACGAAAATTGCAGCATGTCAGGTTGTGATGGGAATCCCAGTGTTATGTCGGCCCAAACTTGACGTCATTGGTGCCTAGACGCCGGACTCCCGACATGTTGAGATACACTTACAAGTACACGCGACTGTCTAACGGTAGGTAATTATGTAGTGCTGGGGCCTGAGATTGTGATAAAGATGGCTGAAGGGATCTGTCCTTCTGATCGGGGCCGTTGATGGGATCTGTCCTTTTGGTACTGGCCATTGATGGGATGTGTCCTTCTGATCGTGGCCGTTGATGGGATGTGTCCTTCTGATCGTGGCCGTTGATGGGATGTGTCCTTCTGATCGTGGCCGTTGATGGGATGTGTCCTTCTGATCGTGGCCGTTGATGGGATGTGTCCTGGTCCGGGCCGTTGAGGGGATGTGTCCTCCTCATCGCGACCCGTACGAAAGTGGCGTCTCCTGGCCATTGCCACCATGGAGGGACTCGACTGCCGCGGTCCTCTGCCTGGTTTTCCGCCTGAACTTTGAAGAAAGTTCTCCGTATTCTCACACCCACACAAATTCATAGCTCCTCATTGATAAAGGACATGATTTATACTGTATTGATAAAGGGCATGATTTATACTGTATTTGATAAAAAAACTACAGGAGAGTAATAATTAGCATCACAGCCTGCTACTGAGTTGGACACTTTTCTCACCTCATGAAATGCCATCCTTTATTCGGCTCGACTTCGTTCGCACTCGGAAGTCCAATCACGCTCATCAGTGGCACTGATGACGTCAGCTCCAAGTGCTGTGCGCCACTCCGTACCTCAAGTCAAAGTTTCTGAACTAATCTTTTGTTTTTTCAAAAGTCTTGCCTTTAACGGCGGCTCACATCGTGACCGTGTAATTTCTGCACAAGTCGACTAATTGATAAAAATTCATACTGAAGCAGCATTAGGCTTTATTGATTGTGGCGTAGGTTTATAAATAACAGCTCATGTGTGAGCGGCCCAGTAGTCATAGGCGTACTTGATCCGGAACGATTTCCCTTTGAGACGTTTTTGTAGTTGAGGCAAACTTGGAGGACCAAAAACTGCTTTTTTTGGAGCACCCAACTCTGTTCCAAGGAGTTGTTTGCTAGAAGTTCACCCATTCTTCACACTCGACTCCATCCGATCACTCAAATGTGCTGCTTCATTCGAGTTCATCATGTGTAGAGTTTACTAACCACATCAATTATTGTTACCTTTTCTGACATGGAATGCACTATTCAGGTTATTGAAGCGTTTTGTGAAGGCCTGTCTAGCAACCTGTGTTTTCATGGCTGGCTGTGCGCTACCGCGAGAGGGACAGGTGGTTTGGTGACGGAGTCGGTCCTTTGGGGCCTGCACACGCGCGTCCAGACGTCTTGTCTTGGCCAGTCGTGGTGATGGTCTATCTGTGCTGAGGTGACTACTTCATTGAGCTGACTCTGCTGTTAAAGGGATTGTTTGTTAGAAACGGACTACTTTGATTTAGACGGACCGTTCTCTTTGAAAGGAACTCTTCTGTTCTAAACGGGCTGTGCTGTTACACGCATTGTTTGTTCGAAAGAGACTATTCTGCTTCGAACAGGTCTCTTCGAAATGAACTCTTCTATTGTTACTAAAGCTGCTCTGGTTTGACGGCCCTCTCTCTTCTTGAGGGATTGTTTTTTTTAATCGAACTACTCGGTTCTGACGAAACTGTCCCGTCTTCAGCTGACTGCTCTGCTCTAAACAAACTAACCTGTTTTAACACGTTGACTCCGAAGTGGGTCATATATGGTTGTCGGCATGTAATTTTACCTGTTAGGAGAATCGGAGTCAACGTGTTAAACAGACCGTTGTCTGTTAAATTACCTAGTTACAGTTTGCGTGAGACAGACTTGTTCTAAATACCGTGTCAGGTGTCGCTTCTAAGCTCCATTTAGGCAACAAGTCAAGCGTCCCTAACAGGCGTCATTTGTGTGGCATGTCATGCGTCACTAACAGACTTCATCGAGGTAGGCGGCCCGCACACGATCAGTCAATGTCGGAAGACACTCCAATATGGATAATCAAACGCTAACTTTGCTCTCTATTATCTAGAGTCAGGTTGGAATTCAATGAGCTGACTCGTGGAGAGAGAACGAAGTTAGCATTCGATGTCCATACTTGGGTGTCTTCCGCCACTACCTTCAGACATTGAACGATCGTGTGAAGGGCACTTACATATCAGGTTGAGCGCTCTGTAACCTAAGGCACGGCTGTAAAAACTTCACCAAACCCTGCTCTCGCGCACTTCTAGCGTGGGTTTCTGCTGGTGTGCGTCCCGCTACTTTCTGTTGTGCGTGGACACGTGCGATTTATTCATCCT
>VOMN01047853.1:0-13697 GCA_014899125.1 Orchestia grillus | reverse complement strand
AACGTATTGATTAGTGGAACTTGCAAATACGTCGCATAAGGGCCGTTTCCACGTAGTTTTTTAAAGAATAAAATACTATATGTCTATAATTTTGAATTTAATTTTGTTTTGCTCCAATCAACCAGCCAACTAAACAAATAATTTCAGCTGCTGTTCCGAGTGTCGTCATTTTTCACCAAGGCAAAAATCCACCAGTATTTCTTTTCTCAAAAATGAAAACTTCTTTTTAGCGTACTTGTGGGACCAAAGAGAAGCTGGCAAGTAAGTTATAGCTTTTAGGAGCTCAAGGAGTTTTCAGACATCTTGAAACATCCAGTATTTTGTTTGAGAGAAGTTACCTCCATGTTTTTACAACAATAATGTTCACTGAAGAACTATGAAAGTTCTGACATAAAAGCACGATTATGAAATGTAGAACGATACATGTATCATAAAGTGTGCTCGTATTTTTCTCTTATGAATATTTTGTAACCCGAAAAGCCTACGACAACCTGCGGCAAAATTCCTACGAATGAAAATAAATGGTAAGCCATTGAAACTAATTCCATAAATTTTACGGTTTTCAAGATAAAGTCCATCGGACCAGCTCGTTCAATTTGGTGAGTAGAAGGAATGAGATGAATTCTATCCCATTCTCAAGACATATGTACATACCAGAGAGGTACAGCATGTTTAAATATGTTCAAATTTGGGGATAATTTAAATACATAACTATTGCTTCAAGGCCCGCATGTGAATGAGGATCTCTGTTACTTTTCTTCCAGATTTTTTGAAGTAAAATTTATTCCACGGAGGACTAAGCAGACGCTAACCGAGCGTTGAGAGAATGCCGATGTCCACAGCGGAGACCGAGACTACTGAGCAGTCGCGTTCGACCCTAAAGCTCTCACGTAATTCTTGAGACCTGGACATTTCCGAATAATGAGGCTAACCATATTCTCAGATGGAATATCAAAAAAATAACATGTTATGCAGAAAGCCCCTGCTATTTTCAGGAGCTACACAATGAAATAATTTCAACTTAAAAATTTCAATTTTTGTAAAAATATTATTTCACTTGAACTTCAGCTTATCATTTATCCACGAAAAGGAGGCATTGTGCGAAGCAGTGACGCATTCCAATGATCAAAAACCTTTGCTGTATATAATGTTCGATTTGATTCGTTACAGAGTTTTAGAATAATTGTCTAGAAAACTGTATAAATTTTCAAAGGGTAAATGCAACACGTTAAGGTATATTCTAACGACTCGATTATACAGGATGAATCAGAAGGGAAAGACGGTTTTTAAAAAATTGGTAATTTATCCGGTGAAAAAATTACTGACGGATAAGAATTCGAATTTAAATAGAATTTCACGAGTTCAAATTTGGAAAACCACATGCCTCGTATGATGTTCGTTAATATTGAAACATTTCTGCAGGAATTCGTGCAAGTTCGCAACGCTTACCAACATCGCTCTATTGATTTGTGCTCTTTCTAAGCTATCATCTTCTTGCGGTTCCTTCAACGTCTAGGTCCTGGGCTCGTACAAACGTGCCTTGATTATACCCCACAAGCAATAAGTCGCACATGGATAAATCAGGGGATCTAGGAGGCCAATGAATCCCAACCTGGAAATGAGGCGACCAAGGAAGACAGGGCGATGTAAGGTCCATTGGTGCTCATGATGTTTGGGCCATCGCCCCATCCTGCTGAAATCTCAACCGCCGGAAGGGAACACGTTTTGGTCTTAATTCGGGTAAAAAGAAGTTGTTTATATTCGCAGTATAGCGCTCCGAATTTACGGCAACAGCTATCCCGTTACTGTCTTCAAAAAAGTAAGGATTGATGACCCTAGTTTTGTCCACAGCACACACAATAGCCTCTTCCAGATTGTGCAGCCGTCTTTGTAATTCTTCAGGGTGCATGAGCTAAAATTCTCATGAACGCAGGGTTTGAAAATCGTTTTGATTCCTGATATCACCGTAATGCGACAATGAATGATTCATAATCGAGAATTTTCCATAATTATCGGTGTTTTTATAAACTTGAAACACCGTAATTACAATGTAAAATACACATAAACATATTTATGTGAGTGAATTAGGAA
This sequence comes from Orchestia grillus, assembly GCA_014899125.1. Classification (NCBI taxonomy): domain Eukaryota; kingdom Metazoa; phylum Arthropoda; class Malacostraca; order Amphipoda; family Talitridae; genus Orchestia; species Orchestia grillus. The sequence goes on along the minus strand of VOMN01047853.1, from coordinate 11,606 downwards.
AATTATTCAAATGGGTATTGAAAACTTGTAACATGTAACACGTTTCCATGGATATTTCTATTCCATTGCAGGCTATTCACTATAAAGACACTTCGTTTCATGTTTCTACTTGAAATTTCAAATGCTTCGAAGCCATCAGCTACAAATTTCTCAGCTCTTCCGCTGCTTGTTCTTTCCGGTTTCCTAAGCCCAATAACGTCAATAGTATTTGTTACCTCAACTTTGAATTGAAAATAAGCTTCGACTGTAGCACGACGGTCAATTTAAGTGAGCGGCAATTCAACTCTTAATTTTCAAGAGGTCTAACCAATCGATTACTGATAACAATTACAGAAAAATGCTTCTGTGCGGATGGACACGAACTGCGTAGCAGGGCTTGTATGACACTCTCTACATTTTCAGTGGTACGTGCCGTTCTAGATCTGTCGGAAGTCTATTGTTTACTAACCTATGTGCATAAACGGCCCGTTCGTGGCTCTGCCGAAGGTCATTTTTTAATAGTGCACCTCTAGTGTGACGTACTACCAGAGAAAGATATTGATGAGGGTCTAGAATATCAAATGAATATCGAATAAATATCGAATGAGTAGCGTTACCTATTTAGTCTGTCAATGCTGCCCTAGTCTGGGGGTTTGAAGGTATGTCAATTTCATAACTGAGTTGTTATTCTTGCTTCATCGAGCTCAATTTTTAGAGGCAAATTTTTAAAAGTACAATCCTTTTAATGAGCAAGTGCAGTGAAAAATCAACTATGGCAAAAATAAGGAAGCTAATGTAATAATTATTTCATTGGTTTTCTGTAATGAACTCTACGGCCAATAACACATCTTTAAAAAGTCTCAACAGTCTCTGTTGGTTTGAGTACATAAGAATTGATCATACTGAGATCAATATGGAAAAGGAGATGGCAAAAGATTCTTATGGAATCCAATATTGGTCTCCATAAAAAGGGTTATCACCATTGGTTTCGGTTTGAAATGATCTGTCCAGTGATATTGCTGCTCTGTGTTTTAGGTAAAAATTTGCTGCGTCAAACATATGGAAGTCTTTGATGATTCCCAATCTGGCTGCAGTACCCATGGCAACGAGAAAGATGTTCAACATTTCTTTGTAGTAAACCAATGTATTCTTTAGGATCTCGATGTTTGTACATTAAAATCACATTTGAATGAAAAATTATAGAAATAAAAAATTGATTACCCCGCTTCAACTCATATACGATATTCTTTTTAAGGATACGATAATGTTACGGGATGAATATCGATTTTAACAAATGGATATTATATGCTAGCTACCAACATCGTCAGCAGTCCGTTAAGGCCAATATACTGTACGTCGCGGGCTGCGCTAATAATGTAAGAAATATTTCTACATTTTCAAGTAATTATACTGTACGCAAACTCTCGATAATTTCATGATACACGATCAATCCTATTGCAACTGGTTAGACAGATAGATAACCCTTAATCTGATATTAGACCATGCCATGCTATTAGCTACTGGGGGAAATGAGTGGGAGGGAGGGATAAATATCTTGATGCAGAGATCCTTGAAGACTTCGAACGTTGGCGTACTGAAAATGGTCACTGATCTGGACCTTAATGATGTTAGGAGGCAACTGTTCAAAAAGCTCGGACTAGCATCCGGAACATTTTTGGAAGAACGTAATGTGTCAGAAGTTTCGGAATCATCACTAAGCCGGTTACTCATAAGTATAAAAAATACATTATGCCCCAAAAACGTCCTACTTTGACGCCACGAAAGGAAGTATTGCAGTTGGAATAGGTTGAGAAGTACTGGTAGACTGACATGGAGCTAGTTATGGTCACTGATGAGACAAGAGCTACTTTTCACGAGCACGATGGATGGGGAAGAGGTTGGGTGACAAACAGCAATACCGACACTGTCGTTTTTGTCGCTAGCATGGAAGGGGGTGGAGAAAGAATGTTTTGGGTGAGAACAATTGGCAATGAGCTCATCGGAACTTATCGAGTACACGATTGAGTAAATATTACTTTTGTGTCCCATTTACAGCTTCTTAGGTTGAATTTATTCCTGTAGGTGGGGAAAAACTTGCTTGTGCAGCGCTGCCAAAAGTTAGTATTTCAGTACGATAATGCACCGTTCCACTTGGCAAAGGCTACGCAAGATTTCTTAATAATTTTAGCGTGACGAACCGAGCTAAACAACACTGGTTCGGGAGAATAAAAAACGACCGACTGAATACTTTATTTATTTAGGCTAGACATTAAACACAAATAAAATACAGACTAGGACGAAATCATTAAACTAGGATGCTGGAACATTAGTAGCCGATCAGCACTATAGCGAGCAGGAGCCGACGAGGGAAGTCCTAAGTAGAGTCAGCTGCACCCTCGTCTACAAGAGGTCTGCAACAATGAGTTGGGACCGCCTGAAGCCCCATTGGCACCAAAGGCAGGGTACGGGATCTGTAATACGGGCCAGACGAGACCGCCGTTCAGGTCGAGCTCTCTGCACTCTTGGTCAGTGTCCCCAATTGAAGCTGAGGCGTTCAGGAATCGCTTGACGCAGCTATAAATGTCGTCGAGAATCGGGCTGCCTCCAAAGCTCGAACAGCTCTCCACCCACCCAATCCTTTGACAATCAAACAATTCACAGAGTATACTCAATAGTGTTCTTGGGTCAAGTTACCACAAGCTACCCCTCTCTCCTACACAAGACAATATTCACGCGAACTCTATTTACACTCTTACAATCGTTATATCTACCTTTTTAGACGCCGTGGAGATCCCACAGACGAACTATTAACCCAGAGCTTCGTTGGGGTTCTGCGGCCTCTACACGGGAACGAATGAGCTGGCTAGTCCCTGCTCTCCCAACGTAACCGCGTCTCACTGCTCTTAAATAGAACTCGAAATACAGCACTTAATTAAGGCGGATCATCACAAGTAGGAATTAATTAATAGTAATTAATAATAGGACTAGCGATAATAATAGGGATAGCGATAATAGTAGGGAAAGCAGCCATACAGTTTGGTTTGTTAGTACGACCGCTCTGTTTTACAGATTTGAGCTAAGCCTGCTCCCGAAAACCTGTTGAATTTTCTAAGCCAGGACGTATATCAGGATAGAAAAAGTTCCTTTCAAAACTAGATTTATGAAAAGCAATCCAGATTTCAGCTAGCAATTTGCCTCGTTGTGAAGTAAAAAACTGACTGAATCAGTCGAAAAGCTAATTAAGAACGTTTTTAAAAGAAAGGGATGTTTTGTGAAGCAGAACACATCTGTTTAGATTTTTCCATGATCTACCTCTCCTTGTTTGGCAAAAGTAACCAAATAAACTCGTCTGTAATAATTATTTGAAAGTTTTTACGCAAAATTCTCATGGAACCCTGCTTTGAATCGTTTACGGTAGTAGCATGGTATGGTCAAATATCAGATTAAGTGTTACGTACTTGATTAAAAGGTGATGGAAGGGTCTGAAAGTAGAATGTAGGTGTTTTCATATGACTACTCTTACGACATAAATTACAAGAATTTCCGAATGATATAACTCGCTGTAAACATAAAACATTAGTTGTTCAAGCGTGACGCACAGTGCTATCACCAAACGCTCAGAAGTTCAGCACTTTGTGGGTGGGTTAAGGCATATGTAACCTCCGGCCAAACAGTTGTAGCTTATCTCAATATTTTCCCCTTTCGCTACCATTAAGTCATTACAGCAACCTGCTTTCTTTGCCCTGCGAGGCGACTCCCCAGTGTGTCTGGAAGCAAGTTAGATACCAAACAGATGGCATGCAGCCAGAGTTGTTTCAATAGCTTAGTGTTTTAACCCACTCTCGAAATAAAGTAAAGCTCAGAAGAGCGTGGCACGCTGCGTGATAAGTACTCATAAATATGTACAAAATTACAACAAGATTGTTGAGAATTGGATTTATATTCGTCGATAAATGGTTAAATAAGCATAGCAAAGAGGGATCTGAAAAAACTGCTTCATTTCCATACCGCACCCTACAACTAGGACGTCATAATCGATTAGGTAAAATTACATCTCATGCGTTGGTGATACAAACTGTAAATAAGTATGAGTAAATGTCACGAATAAGAATATGGCATGCGACACACGATCGAGAAGTAACAATTGCAACTTGGAATTGGTTACAAGTGGAGACAACTTGATTTCAATACATTTGAAAATGGCGACAAAACTCACGATAAGCTGTCAAGACAGACTTGTTCTTAATAAAAGTAAACCACTGTTTACTTTCGCCCCCACCATCAAGTTTGCATCTGCAGAGAAACAAGCTAAAACTTCACAGGCCTTCACAAACTATCACACTCCCTCTTAGCGAGTTCTAATAATTTCAAAAACTTTAACGATTTTTGTTGGACTCTTTATGCATACTGTAGGAACGGAATAATCTTTTTTTGAAGTTTATATTAGAAGTAAAATTAAGTACGCATGAAATTGCACTCAAGCGAGAAACGCATTCATTGTTGTCGACACACTAATGTTTCACAGCTCGGCTCATTTTATGTCCCACGTGCTCGAACGTATTTAAAATGGCAGGGTTTCTTAGATACTAAAAGTAATGCTGGTTTCATCCTGTGGTAACAGTTTACATGCAAGGGAGTAAACCTAATTAACTGAATAACTTTTACTAGTTGTTGTCTGCTGAAGGAGCAAAAATTTTGTTATGGACAAATTGGGATAGAACATTTATACATTTCATCATTAAAAGACTCGAAAGTTGTTGTAATAAGTTCCTTGAATTAGTGTTAAACTCTAGGTGCTTATTTCATACCAAGGACTACAATAAGAAAGGAAAAGCACAGCAAATTAGGTGACTTTCCTACTTCAGAGCATCACAATTCTCATCATAAAGTTCTCCTTTTCGTCAAAACCATCATTAATTAGTAACCAAATGTACCATAGAGTAGTATTAAAGAAACATGTATCGCAACATATAGTTAATTATTAATTAATACAAAGGAGCTTTTTACATAGCTCCTGTAGGCGTGCCACGAATTCAATTGTAACGATCTTAGTCTAAATCACGTTAGCATCAAAGCTAAACTTTAAAATTAAACGGAGTAGAATCCCATTAAATCATTCGTAAAGAACTTTCCATTTATTCGTAAATTAAATGATGACATGCCACAGGACAATGAAGCTTGTTTATTAAGACACACTATGAGAAAAAATGCCTACTATTCGAAACTGTTAGAAAATCGCAGTAAATGATGAGTATCTACTTTAAATTGCAGACTCACCACTGGCAACACTTTTCCGTGAAATCCACGGTAAAATCATACACTGAAAGATACAAAGATGAAATTCGTTCACCAAAGGCCAATTAAGCAGATATGGTTCGTGATTTATGATATCTGGAGGAGCTCTCTATTTATCTGATGATCTCTCTCTTTCTCGAGGCTATGGAGTCGATTCAGGAGCACATTTGCCAAGCGTCGTCTTAATTTGTCTCACTGTTTATCCATGTCATAGTATTTTTCAATAATAGAAAGGAAAACAATTAATCTCAGAACACTCTCTATCTGGCCTTCTTGACGAAGCAAAGTCCCTATCTCACCAAGTCAAAATTGCTTTGATGGGATGTTGTCGGTGAGCCTCAATAGATTTAATGGATGAAGTCACCGAGTTCTGTGGGCGCCAGAGGCTCATAGGAAAAATGAACTTTGCTTATTTTCCAACCATCTGACCGCCAATGACTGATATCATTATACTGGATCCTCTGTGGCGACATTTCATCATGACACGGAACATCGATGTTGATCCGAGTCAGGATCACTTTGGGTCATCATACTCAAACCCCCTTCACTGGAAAGCCTCAGTAGAATAATTTTTACCTCGTTCACCAACAAAAATATTCTTTTGCGTATTTATTTGGATTTTCTCAAAATTTTCAGCCGCCAGTTCGTTCACACTCACAGAAAATATGACATACTGCAGTTTTTTCTTACTTGGAATAACCAATTACTCTTTGAATTATGCATAACTATATTGTGGGAATGACTGAGCTGCAAAGCAATAATCCTTGACTGAAAACTTTTTTTGAGCTAAATATGAGTTTCAACAGATTTGTCAAAGAATCAAAGTTTTATGCCTTCCTACAGTTTTTGGGATTGCAGGATAGTTCCAACATTATGAATCACATCATCTATGACGTTGCTATAATTTAGAGCTAAATGAACCAATTTGAAAAATTACGAATATGAGCTCAATCCATATGTATAATATTAAAATTAGGAAGCATCGGCACCCAGCGACCTATATTTGAATGCAAGGCCGACTTAGCGACGTCGACCCTGCCCATCACAAGTAGGTCGAGGACTCAAATACCCAAGCCGCGGTGACAGTGGCGACCAGTGATAATTGAGACGCGTAGCCCATTGGAAATTTCGGGCCAATTGATCCCAATAGCCTCATGGAAGCAGCAGCATAGTAACAAGAGAACAATGGAGAATGATGTGGAAGCTCGCGGCATTTTTGAATAAAAAGGGTCTCCGGCAGAGTTCGAGAGCAGTACCCAGAGGAGAACGACGCGCGGCCGAGCAAGAAGTAGGGGGCAGCATCGTGCGCGAGAAGAATAGACAACATCTAGAATTCACTTTCGTCTATGGGAGCTAGAAAGGAAAGTCTGGTTGTAAAGTCAATGGTTTGATATTGTATTTGATTCGTTTAATGTGTCCTAGTATTGAGTTATCTCCGTACAGTCTGCTCGTTAGAATCACCTAGTACTTGTGTAAAGTACTTGACCGTGCAGGGTCAGATATACTGGCCTGTTCGTAATCGCCCAATCTAGGGTCAAGGGCAATATTTCGCTCCTCTACAGCTGCTACTCCGAGTATGTGAGACGCTGGCTTACTGGTCATCGTTTCCATTCTTGTATCGCATGGTTGATTCCTGAAGCTCCTAAGGACATTTCAGATTTATTTTCAATTTTTTCCATGAGCAATTCCATTGTTTAATCAACCCCTCAGAGCATATAGAAACTCGTGCCTAAGACCACTCGGAACTACGCTTCCAGTAATGTAAATAAGAAAATTAGTAATTAAAAATCAGTATTCATTGCATCATCCGAAAAAAGTTATTATTAATTCATTCACATAATTCGAATTCAGAATCTAATTTAGTGGTACATTGATCCAATTTTGAAAGCAGAAAGAAGTAGAAAAAAACACGACGTTGGCTTGTTTTTGCCAATCAAGGTCAAGTCATGTTTTCCATATTCGTCTAATCCAAAAACATAAATTTGTCATTTTTGGTTTAAGTGATTGAGTTTTTAAGATTTCATGCAATTTTTTTCTGGAGCAAAGTCAGCCAGTGACGTTTATGAGTCTTCTGTTAAGAAATACTTCAGTCGCTGGTCTAACTTTTGCCGGGTGAGGTCGTGGCTTGCTGTAAGCAAACATGTAGCAGGTACGCATATTAAAATTTCTTGTTGCAGTTGTTGGTCGGATGGATTCACCTGGTAATTTTACCATGGGAAGATTTAATGGTCAATGTTTTCGCTAAAAAAAAAATTAAAAGGTTCTAAAGCAAAATCGCCATCAGGAGGCAACACGGCCGACGACTTTTGCCTCGTTCACTCATGTGTAGGTATTTTAAATAAACAGTGCTTGTTACTATCATTCCATTTCCTTTTTAGTTCACAACACCTCATTTGTTAGACATACTAATTAATTACACTCTCTGAAGCATGAAAAAATTACAATTCAACAGAAAAACTGAAACACGACTTAGAATTTCTCCATTTTGAAAGCTATCACTGCTTATTACAAACTTTTGAGGAATGAAAATGCTTCACACATGCAAGATCTAAGCCATCGATTTTAATCTAGGAAATATCAGACATAATTGTTCAATGCACATAAGATTGCATAAGTTCACGATGGTGACATACAAAAGAAAATACTGAGATCACGACTTCTTCACGAAATCCAGTACCAAAACGTTTGATCCACTTTAGTGGCCTTCCATTTCGAAAGCGAAACTTTGTTGTTTCTTGTTAACATTAGAGGAATGAAAAAAGATCATTCTTGCGAGATCTAACTTATAGGCTTTAACTCGAGTTAATCTTCGAAATTACTGCTCAATGTGCGTGAAATTACATACGTTGTTGATAGTAATAAACCACAAACACTGAGGAGCAAAAAGAAGGGGTAACGTTTCGCTACAAAAACTACGTAGATCGAAAAAAGGCTGCAATAGCGAAGCGACAGCATTTCTTGAAGCTTTGTAAGTTAATATTTTGAAAGGTCCAACAACATGCCTGAACAAATTGCCCGGAGATACGACAATTATGCTTTAGCCCACCGGAAGTGCATTGCATATTGATTTAGTGCTACCCTATTAAAAATCAAGGACATATCGCCGGTGAATTAACGACGATCAGGCATGAACATAGAAGGTATGTATCGCCGGCGAATCATCAGTGAATCACCGACGAAATGTCTACTTTTGGTCGAAATTATCGGCTTCTATACGTCCGCGGCCGCCCGCGTCGCTCGTCTATTCTACGTCCCTGCTCGGCCCTGTACGTCTATAATCGTCCCACTTCGCCGGCGATACACCTTCGATTCGCGAGTGGCCGTCCTTAAATTTTACGGTAAAAAAATTCTCGGACGCGAACAGCCATGACTCGTCTTTGAATCGCCCCTGAATTACATATATATGTATATATATTTATGGGAGTTAGCTATTTTGCGCTTATAATACATAAAAGAAATACCTGCAGAGATACTCAAAATATTTATTGTTCTTTATTAAGTTACAGCTACGTGGTCTTCCTTTTTTCGATATTCTTCATGCACAACATTTAGAATATCCCTCTTCACGCACCAACAGTAGTCGGCCAACATATTACAGTCCCATCTGCCATGGTTGCGTTCTTCCTTAACTTTTCTTGATGAAAGCGCTTAGCAGGATATTAGCTAACTTCGTCCAGGTTCTCCGAAAAATCACTGAAATGACTGTCTAAGAAGTGCAACTTGATGCTCATTGTACATCCAAGTGCTTGAAAACTCAAATGCAGTCCCTCCACATTTCTTGTAGTTTTCAATTTTTCTGTTTCCAAATAAATTTTTTATTACACCAGAGAAAGCATTCGAAGCTCAAGCCCCTACTGCATTCATTTTTAACACAGTGGGCATCTCTGAGGAGTGTTCTTATCTGAGGTCCATCACATATTCCCGCCATTTTTCTTCTCTTCATTCTGAGTTGGGAAAGTCGAAAGCCTGTGGTAGAAGCAGTCTTCATTCCGATCAAGGGCTTTTGCAAAATGTTTTATCAAACCAAGTTTCATGTGAAGTGAAGGAAAAACTCTTTTTTTTATCTGAACTAGAGCACCATTGATGTTGTTCTTCCTACCAGGTATCAAGCACCTTCTTGGAGGCCATCCGTTTTTCGTCTAGTGGTCTGCTGTCGCACTACTGTTCCAATAACACAAGAAACAGGGGTGCCTTGTTTAGCTTCCATGCTGACCCAGCAAAAAGTTCACCATTTTCAAATCTACACGTATTTGAAAATCATGTACAAATATGGTTATTCATGATCATGATACTGTAACCTCTCTAGAACAATCTTGAAGCTGGAATATTCTTCTTTCATATTTAGTGAGAGTCCTACTGGAATTTGACCAAACTGGTGTTCGATGTGAAGCAAAACACATTTCATGTTTTTTTTTTAAATTGTCAATAAAAAGTCTCCACTCACTTGAATCATATGCAGGTAGCCCCGTAGCATGCAAAAGGCATTTAACATCACTACAATACACAAGTTGAGCATCAAACTATCAATACTTCAGAAATTCGGCTTTTTTGTCACGTTAAAAGGAAATTGTCATTTTCTAACAGTCTTTTTCTTTCGACCTGGAAGCCAACAATTCGGCAGATATCTTTGGCATATGCAAATTTCTAACTAGATCATTTAATTCAGTATGACTAAACAAAGGAGGCCTATCTGCATCAGATGGTAGAAAAATATCAGTCGGTTCATCTTCATCCGTATCAGAAATTTTTTCACTCATCACGTCGTCATCAATCTCAGGCAGCCCTTCAAATACTTGAATGGATACTTCATGTACAACTAGTGGAATGGAAGAAGGGATACCTGGGTATTTCAGGACATGATTGGTCTTCTTATTGAAACTTTTTACGTTGACATGACAGAAGGAGCAGTTATCAAAATATCATAGTTTGTCTCTCCAAACCATTGGCATACCAACATGAGCGTAGCATTGTTTCCTTGATTCAATGATCACATGGCTTCAACACATGCTTAGCACACTATGCGAGGAGCATATTTTTGGTCCAAGTTTCAAGATGTACCTTAAAGTAGGCAAGGTCCATTGTCTTCAAAAAAGTAGTTACGTTGCGCCTTAGATCCTTCAAAGTGTAGTTTCCACAGATGTAACATGTTCTTCTTAGTTCTGTTGTAGCCATAGCTGTGTTTATTTTAAGTGCAAAGTGATCACGATGTGAATAGAAGGAACACAATTATGAAAATCATGATATTTTTATTAAGAAGTATAAAGCACATCACGCAACCTGAAATAAATGAGGATGAGTGAGAAGTTAATACTTAAACAAAATCAAACAAAATGGCGTTAAGGTGACAGCCCAAAAATGTGATGTGTAAGAGCAAATCTGAGACCAGAATGGGTAAAGTGATTTCAAAAGGGGTCAACAACAGCTGTTACTTTCCTTGCCAGAAACTTTTATGTTTTTATTCGTTGACCAGTATAATGAGAGTTTTGACTGGTGAGGAGTTTATATGAATGATAAAATATTTCCACAAATGGCTTCTTATTATTCATATAAATCCAGTAATTGGATATAAAATACTTTTGTACCAGCCTGAGGCTCCAAGAAAAGATAGAACAATTTATGGATATCGAATGAATGGATTTAGTCCAAACATTTCATCTCTACGAAAAGAAAGCTATGTTGTAATTTGACTCGGGTTAACCGGGGCCAAAATACGTTATTTATATTCATAAAAACATGTCCACGGAGATAAGATTGAGACAAAACCGTTTTGTCAAAAATATCCGCTATCCAACTGTTAAAAATTTTCAAAATTACGTGCAACTAAAACAAATGCAGAAGTCCGGTGCTGTATGATTTTTCAAGCATAAAAACCCAATCATTATGTTTATCGCAACCTATGGTAGCAACAGTCCAATTAAAAAACACAAAAAAGGGAAGTAGAAACATACTAATATTATTTATCTAGAGGTTTCGAGCTAGACACCGGTCATCTTCAATAGACTGTATAAGAGGAGCAATTTGTACATAAGTAATCGTTTGACTATATATAGGACTAGAATGGTACACGATTGCACAAGTTACTTCATAACACTGCCTAACCTAAAATGTTAAATGGCACGGAGGCATCACAACTATTCCATGAGGGCTTGCGGTAGTGACTCAAAATGCTTTCTGATAACTTAGTGTTATCAGCGTTACATTTGGCTATAATGTTTATGCTATTTCGATTTACAAGATGGTTACAAGTATATGAAGGGTCCCGAATACTACAATGAAGCGGATTGGCCATGGGTCATGGCGTACTCTATACAGGCCAAGCCATCGTGCGTCGG
>VOMN01047844.1:0-21966 GCA_014899125.1 Orchestia grillus | reverse complement strand
CACCAGTCGGAGGCTCTAGGGACACATGGCTTTACTTAGTATCTTGTGTACAGCCTGCGGAATGTCCTGCTGGGTGCGGCTTTTGGGAGTGCCCCCAAGAAGCTCGACACACTCACGCTTGCCCTCGCTGATGTCATGACAAGCCAGCAACAGATCGTACGAGATCGGGTCGCTCACCACGCTGTCTTGCCTGTAACGAGGAAATGGTTGGAAAATTTGTCCCATACTATTAGTTTCCTGTTATTTGGAAATGCGTGCATGCTATACCGTCTTTAAAGGGGGAAAAACGGGAATAATTTATAACATATTACACGAGTTCAGGTGAAGAGCACTTATGGGCAATGGCCCACGCGTGACAAAGAAGTTTTGTTAGATTCATCTAATGTTGAGATACTTGATGTTTCACAATTTAAATTCGTCGCCATGATTTCACAACACTATGTCATTCAAATTATTCATTTTGATCAACGTTTTACAAAGCATTTGCACAATTGAAACTTTAAAATACGTAATGAAATAAAGAATAACTGGCACGTTACGTTAGGGAGCTTTGTCAGAGATTTCACTCGAAAATTATGCATATTTTTTATATTCGGTACGAGGAAAACTCATTTTCAAGTACCGAAGGTGATGCTCAATCAGAACTCATCGATATAAGTCATGGAAGTCTCCAAGGGTCTGTTTCGGACCTCTCTTATTTCTAGTATTCATCAATGATAGTGTTTAGTCCACCTCTTTCTTCAAATTTATACTTTTCGCTGATAATAGCACTCTCTCTGCAGCTCTTCCTAATGAAAATCAAGTTACAGATATAACAACAGCAAACAGAATAAATGAAGAGCAACAAAAGGTTTTAATGTGGCTTAAATCCAATAAAATACGCATTCATATAGATAAAACTAAGTACATCATTATTTTTATATGAACATGCGAGTCTCCCGTGCATCGCAATCGGTGATAGCCAGATTTATGAAACTAATTTGAATTCATCAAAATTCATGGGAATCATAACCGATAAAAACCTCATCTTTAAAGAGCATTTATCACGTATCAGCGCTAAGGTATCTAAACCCGTTAGGATTCTCAATCAAGTCAAAAATATATTACCTCCAAAAGCGTTGAAAATAATGCAGACATCGTTAATTCATCCGTACCTGCAATATGGCATAAGAGCAAGGCATGCAACTAGCAAAAACAAAACGAACATGCTTTTTATTCTACAAAAAAGAGCCATTAGAACGATGAGTAATTTGGAATATAATGTGAATTCAAATGACTCGTAAAAATGCTTAAAAATTCTTAAATTTCCTGATCTCTACCAATATTCCCTCTGTACATTCATGCTTAAAACTTTGAGTATTGAAGGCGATAAAGACCTGAAACAATTAGTTTCTGCTCAAACTTGCTATTACGAGTAGTTGACTAGAAGCTGAAGTAAATTTATACTCCCCTATTATTCCAAAACCATATACCAATTTAGTGAAAACTAATTCACGATTCAAGATCTTCAGCCAATCTCGTACCGAAAACATAAATTTTGTTACAAGGTTCAAAAATTGTAGAGGTTCTGATGTACATGTATTTTAAAGTTGACAACCGTCATAGAAGCTGAAAAAGAGATGTCAGTTTTTACATTCTCAACATCGTCGGGCTTGCGACGAGCACAGACGTCCAAAAGGAATAAATTCTCAGTACGCCAATGTTACACCTTGAAGAAGCGATCACACATTTCCAAGTATCTTCTCAGGGTCTCGGTAGCAAGATCTCCCGTCAGGGGTTATGCAATTATGCCGAGGATAAAGTCATACTCGTAATTCAGAGTGCAGCTGAGTTGAGGGTTTCAGGTACCCATCCATTTACAGCCGAGCGCCATACCCACGCTGGAAACACACAGAACAGCACCGTGGAGCGCCCGGCGTATTCTGCCTACATCTCAGATTGAGGCAGCAGCAGAAAGACTGTTGTAGCCTCCACGGAGCATACCACATCATACCGAAGACATGATGCCATATTATCATTTCCACATAAAAGACCTATCTTTCATACTGGAAAAACTTCATAGTTGGGGTTACCTCGATCACTGTGTGCATATTTTAAGCGATTACGGTTTTAAACTTGAAATATGAGTCATCAGAGTAGAGTTACGAGGGTTGAAAAGATACTTCATTTCTTAAATTAATCCGCACTGGCATAAGAAAAATGGAAGAACATTCGTTTTAAACTTTCGTTTCTTAAATCAATCCTCACTGGCATAAGAAAGATCGAAGTAGATTCATTTTAAACCATTATTTCGGGCATTCTGAGAATATTCCTCAAAGAGTATAAACAGGGTCCAAATTGCAAAACACGCGATGGTATCGAAAACGAGCTGCAGCCAACCTGGAGCATTCAGCGAGGAAGTGAAGCATTGGGAACATGACATAAGTCCCACATCGGGGGAGTGCGGCGCTTAAGTAGGTGACTGTGTTATTTGAGTGTGGCCGGTACGTAGTCGGCACAGCAACACCTCCGTTACGCGTGAGCTACAGCTTGACGAGATCCATGGCAGTATATCGTTTTAATAATCCTGAGTTTGTTATTTAGCTCTGTCCACTAACGCTGCCATTCCACTGTTCTGGCAAAGGTTCTGTTTACTGTTGCGTAGCCTTTATTTTTAATATCTACCTCCAGAGGCTTTTTGTAGTTCACTAAAATATTTTTGCAGACATCAACAGAAATCTTGGACGACTCATCATTTCCAATTTCCCCTAATTTAAGATTCTTTGGTTTCTCGGCACTGACATTGTGTCTTTTAACCCCCTTGGTAATTCGGTAGGAATGAAACAGAGGTGAGTAAGGCTGTAAGGAATTAGGTTTGTGTAAAATGGTGAAATTTCCACATGTTTTACAGTTATACAAAAATATTTCCTGTCTTTATTATTAACTACCACGAGTCGGTGTCGAATATTTTTAAATTTCCAGAAGTCGGAGTTGAAGGTCCAGACCACCGACTATCCAGCCCTAGTTGGGTTGATCCCGAAATTTCGATTCCCTTCATACTGCGATTCTGCAGTCAACACCTAGCCTGTGATCTTCGGGTTTTTATTTTCCCACACTACTAGTCTTGCTAATCGAGGCGAGAGCTTCTCCTTTGCTCTTCGTTTTGTAAGGTTTTGGATGATATTAAACTTTTTGTACTTCTGTATAATACTTTGAAAAGATTATGCAGGTACTTCAAATTGCTTTAAAATTGATTTGTAGCTATAGCCGTTCTCGTAAACATCTACTGACAGTCTCAACTCTATACTGACCTCATTTGTCTTCACCACGTTGTCTGAACGGCGGCTCAAGTTGAAATGAAGTGTTTCACTTAAGTAACGTTAAGTAACTTAATTAGAGTACTCTAGAATAACCTGGAATATCTGCATTATTCAATTAAATTCACATATTATTCTAACAACGTTGCTTTGTTACACTATAATCGTTTTATAGCAGGTTAATGTGATGGATACGAATAAATTTAAACACGGTTCATTTGCTATTAGTGTTCATTATTTCTTTAAAACAAATTTTTATAAAAAACCTCCATTTTGAGTTTTATTCAAGAACCCCTTCCAAACTTTTCATACAAGCATTGCTGAAAAAAGTAGCCTACAGAAAGATTTATTCAAATATATCAGAAAATAATACAGGGGTATGAATAATTTTTGGATGTAATAGTAGTTGTCATATTTTGGTTACATTTCATTTCTTTTGCTTCTAAATTTTGACATAATATACAAAAATATTGACTTTTCTTTTATTCTCAAAGGATAAAAACCCGACCTGATAGGACAAAATGAATGGCCTTGTCGATACCCGCACGCAAAATCCATGAAGAATCAGCTAAAAGGCCCCCGCACCTCAAGAATTTTTGTCATGAAGCCCAGTGCAATAACACGCGGTTCCCAGCGTCGCGGAGAGCCACGTTGAAAGGCTCCCTCGAAACAGCAGAGAAAAGGAAGGGGTATTTTCATGGTAATTGTTGTAAAAGGTAATTATTTCCGTGGTCAGATAAAGTGATTGGCATTTTCGAGCGTGGGTAATTTTTCCTTTCCTTTTTTATTGCCAAAAGCATTTCAGTCATTACACAGCAGATGAAATTTGTGATTTTTTTTGTTCAAATCTCTCACGGCTCGTTTAGAATTAAGTAATGTATGCAATTTTTATGGGTTTTTCCTTCCTCATGTTGGCCGACGAATATAAATTACAGCATTTGTATTTCGGAGAGTTAGTTCAAGAGTTCTTCTCGCCTCACGATAATTTGATGAATTTGTCATGTTTTCATGTCAAATTGGAGAAATGATTCATTGTTGCATTTGTGATCATTTTCAGTTCACTTTCATTCACTCTTAATACACTTTATTGCATAATTGCCACGGCATGCATTATTCATACTTCTTTTGTTCACTTAATGCCCAACCACGAATACCGTCACACTGTTTTTTACAATTCAATGATATTTTGAAATTGTACTAGGTTGTACATGAAGTTCTTAAGAGTTGTTTACATGGAAGAAGAGATGAACTTTGCTTTTGGAAAGACCGAACCTTTTGCAAGTTCTCTAAATAATTGCTACTTTGGTGGGGTTTCTTCAGATTTCATCTTCAAACCATCCTATTCAATGTTGAATGTCTCCCAACGCGATGGGCATCCTCCAAGTCCCAGGCTAGAGTTGCCGGCTTAAATTCAGCAAGCAAACAATCCTTGAACAATTGAATCACCCAACATCACCATCACCGTCGCAAGTGTTTTTATAACTATTGCAGCATTTTCACTTTCACTAAAGAAAAGATGCA
The DNA here is from genome assembly GCA_014899125.1 of Orchestia grillus. Classification (NCBI taxonomy): domain Eukaryota; kingdom Metazoa; phylum Arthropoda; class Malacostraca; order Amphipoda; family Talitridae; genus Orchestia; species Orchestia grillus. The sequence continues at coordinate 17,149 of VOMN01047844.1, read as the reverse complement.
TTTCCACTCACTACCTACTTTTATCGTCCTTAGGTTATTTGAAATAAGGGATCATGAAATGCAGTTATGAACAAAAAACGTTAAATAATAGTAAACTTATGTCTGTGATCAAATTAAACGCAATATATGCTCGTTAAATGACGCAATAAACACATGCCTTAAATCCGCTGCCAAATTTTCGAACAACCTAATACAAAAGACGAAATTTACTGCAACATTACAGGGCTTGCACTCCAGCGAAGGCGCTGACGGAGGGGAGACGGGATCAAGTGACCGATGCCTTAAAGCTTCTACGAACTATGAAATTTTAGGCGAAAACTGAGGCCACACTTACTTGTACTCGGGGTGCGTGCGCACAAAGTCCCGTATCCAAGCTGCAGCGGTGCCCGCTTTGCCAGAGGCGCGGTCGCGGATAAGGTTGAGGTACTGCCCAACTGTACAAGCCGTGTCTGTGTCGAGGTCCAGAGAGTTGAGGTACTTGCGCACTAACCCGACCAGACCCACGAAACTGCCTGCCTGCAAATGCAGTTTATTTAATGACAAGGCAAACAAAAGAACGATTAAAACTTTAGTAGTACTTAAACATACTTCGCAGAATTTCCCAACTGACTCCTTCTGTAACAGTAAAATACCTCAGTAGGTAATCAGCGATCAGGGTTATTTTTCTATTTTTCTCGATGTCCATGAGAATAGACTCCATTGAAATTGATGAAAAAATCGAATTTTGCCTTCATTACTGAATCTTCAGTGGTCGAACACAAAGTTTGTACAGCGTCTATCTGCACGAATGAATCCTTGCACACGGTCGAAACGAATAAATTGAAAAACTATAGAGTTTGCAACAATAGCGTTACGTAAAAACTAAGAATGGAGCACACCTATGCAGGTTCCGTAGTCTTACATACATCATGAATAAGCTAGCATTTACTCAACCTCTCGGACAAAGGAGCCGCCAATAATCCCTTCACCTCTCCCGTCCTCGAGTAGGTAGTTAATGTAGCACATCAGAATCCCACACGTGGACAGCTTAACTATGATCTCTGTATAAGTTTGATTAAATCGAGAGAAAAATTCATATCCTTCAGCAGAGTTCATTTACCCATTTCTATCACTAATTAGATCCTCTTTTCGAAATAATTAGAATTTTATATTGCTGAGGTGAATGGCATCTCAGAATGAAAGACTATCAGATAGACGACGTTCGAGCTAAAATCACTGACGCAGTGCCTAGTCTTAAATGAGTTAAATTTGTTGTTTCATATAGACTAACACTGATTCCTGATTTTTAATTAAGAAGTTGTACGACTTTTGTCTGCTCAAAAATTTGTGGTATGCAATGATCGGATGTGCCGTTCTCCCACGAAGAAAAGCATACAGCATGCGAATCATGTTGGGTAGAGCACAGCCACAGCAGAACAAGGTAGTCGAGGCGGAAGGGCCTGGCTGGCGCCTCCACGGACTCTAAGTGAACTTATTACCTCACTCTCCACCCTTCCACGTTCCGCAAGTTAATAAACACAGTAATGAAAATCCTACAATTCAAAAGCTCGGAAAGGACACGCAGTACAACGATACCATGTAACCAAACTTCATACTTTTTTGTTCCTAATCTAAAACCATAATTTCCTATTTCATTATAATTAAAATAAAATAAATTAATCTATCTATCTATTTAGTATAATACTAAAACTCTGATCGTCTTGCTTGTTTGCTTGAAACCGTGCACACGTTTGTCTGTCGGCTCTGAGATAGTCAAAATTTATACTCTTCGTTTAATCCTGTATTGTGGATACCGACTTAACTGCGTAGGATATATTTCTGGATACGGTTTGATTTTGCTCAATTTTATTTGACCTAACGGGTCACGTGTTGTCTAGTAATAAATTATAATTCTAAAACTTTATTTTTTAGGTTAGGTCAATTAATTTATAAATTTACCCTAAACCAATATAATACAAGTAATGAATAAAATACACAATCAAAGTTCCTAAGGAATAACGGGCGTTGATTGATTAGATAGTTTAAAGCTTCCTATCCACACGGAACGTGGTCCAAAGAGCACTGTGAAAGACTGACAAGGACTTAGTATGGACTGCAGGAAAAGTAGAATCTATGCACAGGTATGTTCTCACACCAGAATTCCTACTCAGTAGGAATTCTGGAATTCTTGCTGCTCAGTAAAGAAGCAGCAAGTTAAGAAGGAAGAGCAAGAAGAATAACAGGCATTGTCTATTGTTGTGCTATAAAAGCAGTTAGGAAATTCGCATGATTATCAGGAGCAAAAATTATGTAACCTAGTGTTACAGAACTAATGTGTTGTTTTCGATGACTAAATATCATTTCCGCTTACATCCTTTACTATCACTTTGGTCAATAAGAAAATCGATCAATTATTTATCTCTCATTCTCACTTTAGACATTATTAAGATAATTACTAGCTAGTGCAACGTGGCCTTGTAAGGAACATCAGGGCGCTACATTAACATTGGACCGCCCACGAGACAGCGTGGGCTGCACCTAATCTGTACCTTGCCATTGATGATCTCATCAATAGTCATGCGGGTGGAGTCGTCGCCCTGGTCGCAGTCCCGTGACAAGATGTTCTCTCGGAACCAGAAGCGCTCCTTTAGCACAGCGTCCTGCAGCTGGCTCCGCTCCATGTTCTCGTCAACCTGCATGATTTAAAAATTATCTCCCATACATAATTGGAGTTTTTCGCAACACATCCTTCAAAAACAGAACCATCTCCGAATGCGGTAGCCGAAGAGTAATAAGTTCTGCAGGAAAATTTTTGCTTACAAAGCAACTTCAATAAAAACATTAAGGTAAAAACTACTTTATAAAACATTATCGCGTTATACTTGTAAAAATTCAAGATAGGACGTTTCAGGCCCTCGCCCAGTATCAGCAAAATTCTGAAAGAATAAAACGGGAATCTAAAAAAAAAGTATTCAAACAAAGTCAAATCATACAAAAGCGGCAAATAAAAAATATGAACAAAAAATCGTAATCAAAAGATAGAGAAGTTAGTGACTGCGAGAGGGAACCTAAAAAAAGCTGAAGATTTAACCCACAATGAGATCAGGTTTTTGCTTATGTTTAAAAAGGAACGCTAAAATTTTAAGATCAGTGGAGTTACTGGCTGAACCTAGTATAGAAAAGTCACTATCTGAAATTTTAATCTTTCGAATACAACATTAAAATAAGATGACCTTCCATCTAGTCTCCGTTCTTGTCTCGCATATAAATTCAGTTGTGCACAGTGTGCATCTTCGTATATCGGCTCTACCAGCCGTACCTTGCGAGTCAGAGAAGCGGAACACGCTGGTATTAGTCATAAAACTGGAGCCCGTCTCTGTCAACCCCCATCCGTCAATCCGTTCTCACTCAGATTTCGAATGCAACATTAAAATTTCAGATAGTGACTATTCATTGCTAGGTTCATCCAGTAACTCCACTGATCTTCGAATTTCGTAGTCCCTTTTTAATCATCACCAAATACCGGATCTTAACAATATCCAGCGCCCATCCCCTTTTCATTGTGGGTTAACTCTTCTTTAGCTTTTTTTTAGGTTCCCTCCTGCAGTCACCAACTTCATCTTTTGATTATGATTTTCTGTTAGCACTTTTTATTAGCCGCTTTTGAATGATTTGACTTTGTTTCAATACCTTTTTTTAGATTCCCGTTTTATTCTTTCAGAATTTTGCTGATAATGGGCTAGGGCCCGAAAGAACCCTTTTGAATTTTTAAAGTATAACGTGATATGTTTTATAAAGTGGGCATGTCCTAACATTATCGTAATAAGTTCTATTTTAATTTAAATTCAAATACTGACCATAGACGTCATAGTATCGCTACAGCAAAGATTTAGAAGCTACTAGGCGCACACGTCTGTAATCTCTAGACACAAATCCATAACTGGAAAATGTGTACCTATTAATTTTCCCCATTTTCACAATACGCTTTCATTCTCAAAACACTTCCGCTACCAATGAATCATATAAGAGCAACAGCTGCACTTCTTAATAACACCGCGTCGCTCGCATGAAAGCGACATACTCGTTTCCTTCAGACGCTCTCTGGTCCTTCCAGCTCAGCTAGAACTTGGATTTGGTACTGAATGACTTGACTGTCTTAATTAAGATACAATAGGGTTTATTCTCGTCACGTATCTATTAGTCCAACGATGTCATCTCATTAACATGTAACCAATATTTCTGTAGCATTATATGTATTCTTAAGATCTATCATAAACTCAATCTTAACCACGAGTTTTAAAAGAACAAAAGATCATAAGATTCAACGATGTACGAAAACGAACAGCATTAACTTTTCATAGATAAATACCGTACCTACCTCGGAGAGCGGCCCTGAGATAACATCTTATTCACATGCATACCTTGGAGAGCGGCACGAGCATGTTGAGCTTGAAGGTGAGTATGGCGCGAGTGAGCAAAACGATGAAGACTCCAAACGCGGCGTTTTCGAAGTCCGTAATCTGCACTTCGCAAGGGCGGAACTCTACACGCCAACCGATGTCAGAGTTGGGCGGAGGGATCTTGAAGCGCATGCTCTGCCAGTTTGTGCTCTGGATGTTCTGCTCGAAATGCAAACTTATCAAACTCTGAATCAACATGAGCTATGAATAAGAATGGACTAAATAGGACAGTTATGCCACTATCCTATAACGACAATCCTCTTCCTCAATAGACATTTCTAATGCTGCAACTAGCTTCTCGTACAGAGTAACGGGTGAACAAGACTTACCTCAAAATGATCCATTTCTTTGGTGTCGTCTTGGTCCACCTTCTCAGAGAAGAGAGAGATGGAGTCCCGGATGAAGAGGTGGGCGATGTGCTGGGCGAGAGGAGCGTCCACACCAGCCTCTGTGAGCTGAGCAAACACCTCAGGGTCCTGTACTACTGGCAGGTCGTTGTATCTGTCAATACAAACTAAATAATAACCATTCATTAAACCATGAAATTACTAAGTAGCTTCACATGCAATGCAAGCCTTTCATGCTTGAACATCCTCAGGTTATTGTAATTGAATCGTTTTCAAATGAACCGTCTTGAAGTACGATCTAAACAATAATATAACCTGCATGAGAAGTGGTAGTAGCAGCAGTAGCACAAATTCTTAAGCGCTTCAGTAGCTCGGACTATGTAGTGCCATACGTCTTGCAATTTAGATATTATTCTACCGTTTATATCGCAGAGATAATTTTGTTCTTGAGGATAGACATGTAATAAATAATTTTAGACACAGCAGCAGCAGTACATAAGTAACTACCGCCTAAGGATGTCCAATCCTGTAACGAAAGACACAAACTTCACCACAAATCTCTGGAGTAGCAGAGGTTTCGAAGTGTTCTAGGAGGTGAATGTTACAGAAACTCGACGATTTTGCTTCTCTTTCGTTTTAGATCTTTGCACTGTTTGTATCTCTGGGTCTGAAAAGAACTCAGGCGTCCGAAAGGGGAAAGGTCAGAGCGCGTTAATTCGTAACTTGGAAAAGAGATTTACAGGATTTAAAGGGAAATCGAGCCCTGGGTTTTAGCTAATGTAGATTAAGTTTTCCACGAACGAAAATGTCCGTAACACACAGTGGGTAACTGGTCACTGGTAAACGATTGCTATAGCTGTGACATGATACTTTGATTCATTTTCGGTCAATATGCGATCCAGCATGGATAATATTTCCATTCACGTATTAATTCATTTTTTATTCAAAGGTCGTTTTGGGGATGCATGTTATTGTGCAACTTTTTCACAAAGCAAATATGCTTCGAACTATGCTATAACGAACATACCTCTGAATTGGAAGGATAGTGCACAGATGCATTAATTACTATCACTCACAAAATTAAATTAATGAACAATAACACAAAGTTGAGTGAGCATTGAAACTTTTTTTTTGGCCCCCTACCTGCAACCAAATCGTTAAAAACGCAATTTTTATTGCTTCAAAAAATTAAAAATTAATTTTTATTGTGGAAATTAAAAACAAGGATCAGGCAACAAGTCAAAGAACAAGGCTCCGACCAGACGCCTGTGTTGGTGGCTTACAACCGCTATACATTTAAACTAATATCAATATCAATTACGATGCAACATAATGAACATTTGTAATCACAACGTAGCAAATCCTTCTTGCCAAGGTGACTGAGCGAGACACCCATACTTCGAGTGTACAATGATAAAAACGGCCATTGAAACCACATTTCTCCGTCGAATAAAGTAAGCTAAAAAAGCAAGACAACTATCACAATGAACTAACAGCTCGAACAAAATAAAATACGACTATGCAATGGCCACTGGCCAGACAGGGAGCACTAACTTGGCGCCACACTCGCTGAGGTAGCAGGACACGGTGGAGTACCGACTCTTCGGGATGAGGAAGCGATCGTTGACGAGGGGCAGCTCGCCAGTCTCCTCTCGCGTGCGGCAGTCCACAGATGCGCTGATCACGTCCCACCGACAGTCCACCGCAGTGAGATAGCCCCGGAATATTGGTGTCGCGGCTGTCAGTGCGAGCTGAAAATAAAGGGAAACATTACTGCTTAAAATTGGCTTCCAATAGCTCAGCTCATCTGAGGCAGGACTCTACAGGCTATAGAGAGCGATGGGCTACGTTACACTATGAGGAGTCGTGTCAGAGTCTAAGCCTTTGAAGAGCTAAAATCTCTGTACTATACTACAAGCCCAGTCTAACTTCCTCACCACAGTTAATAACCAATCATCCAGCGGCAATATCTGCACTTGAAAGGCCAAAAGAATGGATGCTTCAGCAGAGCAGTTAGACTAGGCACACTACCTGGTCCAACTTTTTCTCCGCTCCGTTGATGAACAACCATCCAGTGACGATTTCTGCCCTTTACCGGTCAAAATTAAAAATACTCCAGCAAAGAAGTTAGAGGACACTATGAGCACTCACGAGTATGGGGCAGATAGGAGTGAGGTGGTCATAGAGGACTCGAGCCTCGGTCTCGGTGCGGGCCTGGAAAGTCATTTGAAGGCACGAGCAGCCCATGCCGAAGCCCATGGCATCCATGTACACGTGGTCTACTTTGGCACCTTCAGAGTGACTCTTTCGTTCGTCGTCGCCGTATTGGCTGAAGTCCTCAATGAACGGTGATGGAGTGTTGATGTCCTTGTAGACTGTAAGGAATATAAAAAAGTATCAATAAAGATAGAAGATAATCCGTCGTTTCAGAATATAATCAGATATTTGCCTAATATGAAATTCCAAAAATTACTTCAACACATCTCATTCTAAGTAGTTCACACACTGAGTGCTCATCCAATGTCAAAACACAAACACACTCATCATCACGTACTCGTCAAACAACAATACGATCATACCTATATATCCATAGTGTTAATATTTGACACTAATCTTTCACTTATAACGTTAGCACCACAACAATGTGAGGCGATATGAACACCTAGAAAGCCTCTTCAACTACATGTGGTGAAATTATAAGCCATAAAATAAATCTATGCAGCTTGTTTTACTGCCAAACCGTTCTGATAAGCTAGTTGACTTGTGCAGATATTGAAGATGTCTACTGTAGCTACTGCTTTGAGGTGAAAAATCGGAAAAATGAATAAAATTATAGGTACACAAGAACTGCTGGCCCACGAAAACTACACAAACACAAAAACTATAGAACATGAGCTTATTCGAACACGTTTACTGTAAAAGCACTCTCGCTCCGAGAATATTAATATTGTGCTCACACCTCCATTCTCGCGATCGAATCCTACCACATAAAAGTACGTCATTGAAACGCTAGGCATAAATAAATAAACGAAAATCTATTAAAAAAAATAAATCACTCAGTTCATTTCTGTTGCCATTTTCTATTTTAAATGCACGCATGACCGTAAAGAAGTTATCGATAGGAGAAAGCAGCGTGTGCACGGCCACTCACTGGGTACATTGATGGCCACCTTGCGGCCCCTCCGCTGCCTAATGTTGCGGGTGAGCGTCGAGAAGCGGGGGTGGCTCTGCGTGATGGCCTCCGTGGGGAAAAACAGGGACTGGGAAGGCCCCGTAGTGGGGGTGGCCACCGACTGCGGCCACGTGAAGTCCAAGCAGCCAAGTCTGAAAGAGACAATGGAAGTAATCGTGGCAGCCTAACCTTAAAGGGGTTAATGATAACCACAACGCATCCTAACCTTGGTAGAATGGATACTAGCCATGATAACCTGAGCTCCAACGAGCAGATAACCATGACACAACCAAGCCCTAAAAGGGCAGATAATAACCAAAACACAATCACACGTTCTATAGATGGATAATAACTGAGATACAACTTAACCTCGAAACAACAGGTCCTAAGCCATGACGTAATCGAACCTTTGAAAAATATACAGGGTGTCCCACAAAAAGTACATCGGAGTTAGAATTGATATGACTGCAGAAATAATATTTTTTTTATCCATGCAACTGGTAGCCTAAATACCTGTTCGAATAACAGGTTCGAATAGTCGAATAACATGCTTGTTACAGAATTGAATTAGTTTCTTGAATACAGAATTGAATTAGCTCATATCAATTCGAACTCCGATGTACTTTTTGCTGGACACCGTGTATACTTATCATGACCCAATTACAATTCAGGCAAATAAATACTAACTACAACACAACGAAACTTAAAGTCCTTCATGAGCCTCTATTCATGACCTAACCCTACCTTTGGACAGCTTCCACACCACCCTTCAAACTCTAGCAGAGGAATGGCTTGCTTTCTCAGTTAATAAAGATCTGGATTTTCAGTATTCTCAGAGAAATAACACTAAAAATAATCTATATATTAACACGCTTGTACCTACGTATGCACCGTTCCGTCATGCTTCGCCACTTTCCAAGTGAAATTTCAGGTCTCGAGCGAGGTATCGAGTATACCGGTTGCATGTTTTGCTATAAAAAGCCAGTCTTCGCGGCACATTTTCAGTTTCTCTAATAGAGTTCAGACTACTGGCATCATTAAAAAGAAAATTGCTTCCAAAACCGAACTATCTCTGCCCTGAACCCTTAAACCTCTGTCCAACACTTGAGAGGACCAATTCTCATGGGCTGGTTTATCCAAAGTTTGTTTATCTAAATTACCGTGAAATTTTCACGGGTTCCGCTAGTAATTATTATTCCTGTCATTATTTTTATTATTAGTTAGTTCAAGGCTCACTAGCTGCATGGAATGTGACCTCAAGAGAGGAAAAAGAAGGGACCCTTGAATATGGACTTTAGAAAACGTTGAGTCTATGCACAGGCGTGTTCCCACACAAGATCCAATGCGCAGAGAAATAGCAAGTTAAGTAAGACGAGGAAGAAAAGATAAAGAAACATAAGCAAGAAGGCATGAAAAAGAAAAGAAGCAAAATGGGCACGAGAGATAGAAGTTCTGAAGTCCTAGCTAGAGCTAAGGTAATCTAACATGGTCCCTCTGAAGATAGCCAATGAAAATCTAGTAACATAAGTCATAGGGCTACGTTACATGTAATCTAGTCACATAATTTACCATAATTTTTTGTTGCAAGTACATGCTGGAACGATAAAGAGTAACATGTAATCTACTCATCCAGGTGAATCACTATCATGAGTAATTTACTTCTCAATTTGTGTACATTCATTTTATGCTCGACCTATCTATGCAAAGTTCAGGCAAAATTTACGACTACATACTTGAGGAAAAATCTAAGCGTAAGGACTGCGTCTCAGCAGATAATTGACCACCAGCACACTAGCTCTTCTAGCAACTTGAAATGTGGTCACTTAGTTTGACTACGTACAGTTTGCTGCTCCAGCATCAATGCCATGCAAAATTCAATGAAAGAGAACTTGTTTCACAATCCTCATACCACAGATTCATTTGGCATACTCTACAAAATTCCCGATTTATTTAAGTAACAGTTTTACGGTTACATGAACAAATTTCAACTTGTACTGTGAGCGAATATCCATGTTGAAGTACTTCTATAAAGTTTTAAAAAAATACCAAAGAAGTACGCTCGCAGCCAACACTGACTACAATTAATCCAAAATATTGGTTAACATTTCCCACAGAAGATACTTTGTATTTGGCAGTGAAGATGATACAGTATGGAGAGCTATACATACCAACGTTCTTTGTATGCAGCCAGCAAACAGAGTAACAGCCCCTGAGTATGTATGAAAACATTCCTTGAGCGTCACAAGCATGATGGAAAGGAATAAATACGAGAGATTGGCGTCATAAATGATGTATAAGCCCATACAGATCCTGGTTACTCAAAAATTATTAAAATTTAAACAGACAAATTTGAATCACAGTTAATTTCAACAACTCTGGTTGTGAATCTATAAGCTCCATTATTTCTCTCAGTATCACTCAAACAAGTTCATGAATTACCCTACCAATATTACAACATACCACCACACAAGTTATATTGATATCTGCTGGAGGAAATAGACACAGAAATCCTTGAGTTTCAAGGGCAGCAATACATGCAAAATAATATCATTACGTTCCTAACAAACAAGTACTTCTATTTTATTTAGGAAACTCTAGTCTCTACAAGATACATAAACTAAAGAAATAGTAGTTTTAAGCAATTGAAAAATTGATGGTAGCTTTGCTAAAAATTTACTAACCTTCAGTTTTTCTAATGTGTAACTATTCAATTCTTTTCCCAGTAAATCTTCATTGAATTTTAATTTTCCAAGAAGTGGAATAACTTCAAGTATTTCTTGTGTCAGTTCTCCTAAATTAAAACAAAGATACTGAAGTGTCATGGAATGAAAATATTCCATAGACAACCATAACCATTCGCTTCCTTTCTCATGTACACTGTGAAATTAAAACGATGAGATAGCTGCATTAGTTTCCAAACAGGGATTCTTATTACATTTTAGCCTTTTGAATGCACAAGACGAATTGGCAAGACAAACCGAGGGAATGCAGTTATGGAGAGAGCAACTTCGTCTTCCTCCAGCAGGCTGCGCAGCTCCTGGCGCCGGTACGCCATGTTGTGCTCGACAATATTGAAGTGCTGCACCAGCCAGCCGTATGGCTGGCCTGGAGTGCCCTCCACCATGTACTCGGCATACTCCGGTCGCCACAGGCTACGAACTGCCCTGTGAGAGATATTTGTATAACAAGGTAGAATGTAGACTACATTCACGGTTGTGTGTTGGTAGAATTAGTTTCAATCTAAGTCACAATTCAAAAATATTAGCATTAGTTTTCTCGAAGCTCTTCCAGCGGTAGTTAAAATTCACAAAATAAAACTGATTTAAGACACATCATTCTTGATGTAGTCTAGCAAGTATACCCCTTCAACAACTCATACTGTTAATACGTGTTAATATGTGTTGAGAATTGTGGTAGATGGTAGGGTATAAATTGCATTTTTAAATTAACCCTTTAATTACAAAATTATTTTGGCACTAAGACTACATTTAACTTTGTACAAAAAACTATCTGTACCCTTACATATATGTGCAATAAGATTGCATTTACCTTTCTATGAAAAACTAGCAGGTCCTCATGAAACAGGACTGTATGGGTCTATTGTGGCATGGGGTTAAATTCATTGAGGCCAAAATAATCACCGAAATACAGTCTTGAAACAGAACTACAATGGGAAGGTTCTGCAATGAATGAGATTGTTCACCTTAATGTACAAATAAGTAAGCCACTACACTGTTGAAAACATAAGAAAATGGACACCACCACAAAAGATAAAAGACCACTTCAAACAATGATTGATACCCATATAATAAGTTAAAAAAGAAAAGGGTAAAAAAACACGAATTCTAGAAAAATCAATGAGAATAATACAAAGGCAGCAACTTGAAGGAATTGTACTTTCAATTGCAATGGGTAGACCGTACAATCTTCTTGAAAAAGGCACATTCTGTAGAGTGGCAAACTTGAAGGAATGGAGATGATAGCAATAGGAGCAACAAGAACAAAGTCATGGAAGTAAATCTTGCCTATCATTATGACAAATGCTTGTAAGATTAAGTTCGATTATTCCTTCCTCACCACATGAAATGTGATACAAAGAATGAAGAAAAAAGGGACTATCTAGTATGGACTGTAGAAATTGTGGAATACTCGCAAATGCACAGGTGTGTTCCCACACCAGATTTGCTGCACATAGAAACGGCAGGTTAAGAAGGAAGAGGGAGAAAAGACCAAGAAGAGATAGCAAAGGTGCAAAAATTGTAAGAAGCAAAGTGGACATGACAGAAGTCCTGAAGGCCTATTTATAGCAGGTAAACTAACAGTGAATGCTAGTGAGAGAAAACTACCTAAGCCTCTTCTTTTATGAAGTAATATAGATACTCATCTTGCAAATAAGCTCCATTCTTTACAAAGAAAAGTTGCTGAAAGGTAACCTATAATGCATAACACAAACAAAATAAAAGTTGCATTAAAGTCTTGGTTTTTCTTAAAATATCAAGCAATGTTTGAGGTTTCTATAGTTGGACACTAAATTCAAGACAAAAGTTACTATCTTTGGCTTAAAATGCTGTTGGACTGTCACTTTTTAAAAATAAAATCAGTGTAAGCCATCTAAATTACATTACTCTCTTGGTACCTATATGTCACAATGGAAATGTGTTACTACAATTGAAATTAATCTACAAAATACAAATACAATACAGCACTAAATACCCATGAGATCAATAACCTGACACTAAAAATATCATTTTTCTCATTACAGGTAGCAGTTGGTAAAAATTAAAGTAAAATATTTGAGGTAGAGGAACTTCATATAGTTCCTACTGTAGGAAAATATGACAGCAGAACATGGGCAAACAAAATGTCATATAGCCAATACATTATATGATACATAAGTATATAATAAGAGAAAAATTCAGCATAGTCAATAGGGTAAATTTTTATAAAGCAACACCAGCAAGTGTCAACATACATACAATGGTTCATATAGAATGGTAATAAAAAGAGTTGTTCAGTCTCACTCGCTTCATACATTTGCTAGAAACTTACTGGGGATTCTTCTCCTCAGCTTCTTGTAGCTTGGTGAGGAGGGATGATCCACGCAGGCTGACGCGGGCCTTGCGGTTAGCATGATCAAACTTCACAACTATGTACTCAATCTGCAATTTAAAAATTTATGTATAATTTGTTGGTTTTCATATTTATTGAAAATCTCTATACTACACTATAATAGGCTAAGTTCACTTTTTGTGTAGCTATTTATGATCCACTGAAGGAATTAGGAGAAAATTAACAGGTCCAGACTCAGGTGCACATTCCCAATCAGTAAGACGGTTAAAGAAAGCAGTCCACCAGATTCCAACAGCGATCAAAAAATTTTAATATAACAAATGAGTTAACTTGTTTTTGATGGCATGGGAATCCTAGTTTATAAATAAATTAAATCAACAGCATAAACTGAAGACTATTCATAACTATGATTTATAATCAATACTTGCGTACCAAATTCAGATATATCTTTCTCAAACTCACAACTAAGTTCAAGTTTATATGGCAATTGGAGTAACTTTATATACAGTATGGTGTAAAACACATGTCACCATTTGATTGTGAAAGATAGGTTACCAAACTTCAAGTACACAGATTTCTAAACATGTAAGCCTTTTCATGATTAGAATTATATTGCACTACAGTAAAGAGATATTTCAATAGCAACATTTGCAGATATATATTACCTTGATCAGAGTTAAAAATTATAATTCAATTTCCAATTTGCTAGTAAGATTCTCCAGGTAAAAAATTTGAAGCTCACAGTAAGAGCAAGAGCAGACATACTGTAGTCAAATGAAATGCATTCAGAAATTAAAATTTTACATAACTTTCACAGTAAGAGCAAGAAGCAAACATACTGTAGTTAAATGAAATGCATTCAGAAACTAAAATTTCAAATAACTTTTACAGAAGGAGCAAGAAGCAGACATACTGTAGTCAAATAAAATGCATTCAGAAACTAAAATTTTATACTGTAGTCAAATGAAATGCATCCAGAAACTAAAATTTTATACAACTTTTTAGATACCACATCTCATTAGTTAAAAATAGGCATTTGAGCTCATATACTACTAAATCTTCCAAGTTCTATTTTCAAAACTTAAAATCATTACTACCAATATCAGAATTTTGTACTTTGTGTCAGTGTTAGAAGAAAGTTAAGTTGGACTCATAGGAATGCTTAGAGCTGGATTATACTATCTGACTCAACTCCTGAAAACCAATTAAATCATTTTTTTAACATGCTTTGTCTACATATTTTTATTTGCTACACTAGCAAACATTCATGGTCTCTTCTTTGACTAATGATTATTATTAACCCTTTAATGTCTTCCAACAACTATTGTGAACCAAACTTAATTTACTCTTTGCTTGCCATTAGTCCACAAAAATCATAAACATCTCACAAGATAGACATAATAGTAGATAGACATATGTTGAGCATATTATCAGTAATTAGAATTAGTAATGTAAGTTAATTGTGTGAAATTATGAAGGATTCAATTCATTTTAGCTAATTTATATTTCATATTCCTTTCAATCATTCTACCAATAATTTCTCAAAGCATTATAAGAAGAAATTAGAGATACTACAATTCACTATAGCCAGCAATTTATATTTATGTCATAAATAATGTATAAATTCATAAATTTAATATCTCCCATATGGAAATCTTGATGATGCTTCAGATGAACAAATATGTAGGTTAACATTATAGGCTATAAACCAATACTACAAAAGAATGCATAAATATTATCAAGTACATAATCTATTACAATTCATACCTAACAAAGTTCTATCCAAATTTGGAAGTTGGTAAGGAAGGAAATAAATTATGCAGTCTAAATATGAATCCACATAAATAAAAATGTCTCATTAATAATTTACATCTGTCATAAACTTCAATCTTAAAAGATTATCAAAGATAGTATAAAATTTTGCCTTGCAACTAAATAGTCAGAGTTGGGTACTTTAGAGTTCTAGGAGTCAGAATTTTTAGCATCCTATTATCTGGAGCTGGACCTTACCCCTTCTGCCTCTGCAACCCTGCTTGGTGTAGTGCAGAATGTCCAAAGAATGTATATTGCTGTAGTACAGCGGTATCACAATTAACAACCAAGATCAGCCTATCAAGAAAAAACTCCTGATATTTCAAAGTACCTAGCAAGAGAATTTTATTAATTTTTACTTTAGGACCCCTAACACAGAAATTCTGGCAACACTTTGGTATTTTTGCATTTCAAATGGCAATAAACAAAGGTTAATCAGGTTAATCAAGATTAGGGTAATCAAAATTAGGTTCAGTGAGGTTAGATTAGGTAAATTAGGTTGGGATTTAAAAAAGTTTTTACGTATTAATACAAATGCAATTGTGAACCATAAAACCTACCTTATCTAAAAATATTTCATTTGAGACAGATTTCACAGTCACATTTGTAATAAATAGATAAAAATACATTTGAAAAGTTCTATCTAACATGTTTGTATGATGGGGGCCTAATGTAAAATTTGACCTTCATAGCTTCCTATCCAGATTATGCAAGATATGGATAGAAAGAGCAAAGAGAAGTGTCTATCTAGTATGGAGTGTTGAAAATGTAGAATCTATGCACAGATCCTTTTCAACACTCAATTCCCTATGCATGGAAATTAAAAGTTAAGATTCGAGAGGAAGAAAAATAAAAAGAGGTAGCAAAATTAATGTTTAAAATAGAAAGAAGCAAAGTGAGCACAGAAGATAGAAGTCCCAAAGACTGATCTACAGCTGAGGTAATCTAACAGTGCAACCCTAGGGGTGCCAGTTCCCATGGCATTGGTTAGACAAACTTTACTAACCTAACCCTATTATGCCCCTTGAAGGGTGTCTTGTTTTAAATGATAATATATTTGAACTTAGCTAATAAATAAATGTACATACATATAATTTCATGCTCCGATGTTCAATAAAGTACAGGTATATAAATGTAGATCTACCATGGATAAATACTGAAAACGGCTAAAAACACTTTTACATGAACAACAAGTTTTACCATTGATACATAAAATTCGTAATAGAGCCCCAATAAGCCTGCATTAGGTAACCCGTATCTTACCTCATCTCCCCACTTCAGGCAGTTTACATTTCGGTCTTTGAGAGTTTGATAGTGATTTAAAAATTGCTGAGCACCGTGCTTACGAACGTGGGGCGCAAGTTTTTTCGTTTCTGGCCAGCTTAGCGGCGTGCCTTCCGAGAGTAACCCCATGCCAGCATCAACAGTGATCGCGCGGTACTACTACTACTACAGTACTACAACGGCCACGCTCGCTCAGCTGATGGTTCGGCACAACGAGTGCTTCTGACAATGATAGATGTCATTAATACGTTTTAAATATCCCTTTGGTAAAATTGCCTGAAAACTTGGAGAAAAATATTATCGAAACATATTATTGGTTGATATCCATTTGCATCAAATTCTGCAAAAAATACGTATTCTATTGTAGAGTAAATATTTGGAAACATTTACTGGGTTTATAATTATTACCCAAGGTTTCACACACCTAAGCAGCGTGTGTTTTCAAGGGACAAAACAACGAAACGTTCCAAAATATAGGTCTAAAATTTTCGTTTTTTCGTCCTTTGAAATCGCACGCTGCTTAACGTGCAAAATCTTAGGTAATAAACATAAAATTCAGTGGATATTTCTAAATGTTTTCCGTACAATATGGATCCTGGGCGTCCTTTATTATAATAAATAACCTATTCTATTATAAATTAGAGCCCGCGATCCACTGTGTTCTAACTGTGACTAAACTCAAGGAAGTACTAAAAAAACAAGCTTCCAACCATTTTTCCACTCTATGCTATGAAAACTCTGCACATCAAAATATAGATAGGATTTCAATCTAATGAAGTACAAAGTTTTTATACTCTCTTTCATTAGCATCAATTGCCATTGTACTTCCATACTGACACACATTTGTCAATTCGCGGAATTCGAAGAATATCATCACTGTCATTTTTATTTAAACTACACCAGTTTGATATCATGCATTTTTTTATATAGACGAATTATCATTACTGATGATACTATGTATTTTTCGTGTTCATACATGTAAATTATGCACAGAGGTGGGCAGCGCTACTTTGAAATGTAGCGGC
>VOMN01047824.1:0-24364 GCA_014899125.1 Orchestia grillus | reverse complement strand
GCACAGTGCACGCTGAAGCTTAGACGAAAGTATGACTAAAACATGGACAAATCGTAACTTTTAGGCGCTAGTGATGAGTAGGCAGCAAAATGTCATTCAGAAAATAGAAGTCATGACGATTGCAGCGAGCTCTCGTTGCACTGTATTCGAAAACGAACTGTTGGCGTCTATTTACAGACAGGTTATCTTTTCGATTTTTTAAATTTTCAATCTCTTCAGCTTCTAACACACAGCTCATACTTTACAACGGAGCTTCCACAACAGTTCGAGTTTCAACTTTACCTACGCATGAACAACGGCTTCTAAGATATCTGGTACGGAGAACCAACAGCTTGAATTAATCAAGCGCAATTCAATTTAGTTTAATTGGACTACCAGGTTTGGAAGTGGAGGTATCTCTAACGATGCCTTCTTGGTTACAGAGATGCATGGCTTAAGAAACATCCTTACTTTTAATGTGTTATCTTCAGGTGGAAAATCTGGAGCCCATAGAAAAAATATGAAAGTATTCTGAAAAAATTACGTTAAGGGTCGTATTAATGAAATGAATTATTAAGCTTTGATTTGGCAGCTTAATGAGTGCAAGAGCTTTTGCAAGCCGATGGTGTAAAAGTTTAAACAAAATCTCATGTGAGAAACTTCCAAGTACAGGACTATCGTGCTCTGCACTTACTCCTTACATTCCATTCGCGATTCTCACGTCTTTAACGAGGGTCATGATTGATCAAACCAGTTCAATGATTCTCTGATTTGCAGGAGCTCATTTGCAGTCACAAGGTCCAAAAAAATTTCCCGAACAGTCGTCTCTCGCAAACCTATCGAGCGCTAGATCGATTC
This sequence comes from Orchestia grillus, assembly GCA_014899125.1. NCBI lineage: Eukaryota > Metazoa > Arthropoda > Malacostraca > Amphipoda > Talitridae > Orchestia > Orchestia grillus. Next base: position 23,527 of record VOMN01047824.1, on the reverse strand, counting down.
CAGCACACAACCTCTCTGCACTCGTCCCCGCATAGAACAGTATCCGCTAGAGCGAGCCTTAAATAGCAAGGAAATTATTTGTGTCATAAGCAAATAGAGCGCCTTGTAAGAAGTAAATAGCAAATAGCGCTGTTGTTCACTGGAAGAGACTTAGCGCTTTATGTTGGAGCTTAGCGCTTAGCCCCAAAACATTCCACTTGGAATAAAATTAGATGCTCTAAAATTTGAAAAAAGAGACACTGATTATTGTAAGTTCTCTTCTGAAAGCAAAACCCATATCGACATCAATGTACAAAAACAGGTTAAAAATAAGAAAAAAATACTTGAACTAGACGAGCTCGCAAATTCCATAGAGGACTCCGACAATAATTCGGGTCCATCCTCAGAATTGTCTCTCACCAGCGGATCAGGGAGCTCGAGTTCAGGCCGATCCAAGGCAGTATCCAATGAATTTAAAAACTGTCCTCCGGCTCCTATGGCAGCTTCTCGCGAATACGATCAAACTGACTAGTCGAGTTCTAAAATATGGACACTTTTTCTCAAGATTAAGTTGCTACTTTTGCATTCCCAGCAAAATCCCGAAGTAACCAAAGTAGAATGCCATGAAAGTCACATTTCAATAGCGACTTTTAAAAAATGGGACGAATAATCAGCACAACATTTTATAAGTTTTACTCATACAGTTTTCGGGATGTAAATACTTGATTACAATTAAACATAGAGATAAGGAAATTGAATCTAGAGTCAAGAAAACAATCAAGCCTTGTGAAACAAGCTTCGTTATTGGTTCAGCTCACCGCAATAATGATCACACGACGACAGCGGTATACATAACTCGTTTTCGCCATATATGGCTCATGGTAGCGAATGATTCTAAGGGCCCCATATTATGTGATCATGAAATGGTTACTTCGTAGCCTGATGTAGCGGGATTTGCAGTGGGAACGCGAGAACGGACGACCGCTCGGCTCGTTCCTAGTGACTAAAAGGATTTATTTCCCTAGTGCCTAACTGCTACTCGTTTGAAAACCATGGCCACTGGTACCTACTCCAGGGCATTCATGGCTGCTGACCATTTCATAATACCCATGATAGCTTTAAGCCGCATCGTGGTATACTCAGCAGCGAATAACCTGATCATGGTATCTATTCCAACTAACAACCCCTTTCTGGTGTCCATAGCAACAAACAACTCCTTTCTGGTGTCCATAGCAACAAACAACTCCTTTCTTGTGTCCATAGCAACAAAAAAACCCCTTCCTGGTATCCATAGCAACAAACAACCCCTTCCTGGTATCCATAGCAACTGACAACCCCTTCCTGGTATCCATAGCAACTTGCTGTGTTTTGGTCAAGCAGAAAAATTAGTAGTATGCGGGCCCTGGTGCGATGCGTTCACGACTGCTGAATGTTTGAAGTTTCCCAGTGCTTCATCATTCGCTTTCGTACGTTAGTTTGTGAGGAAATTGAAACAACTAATTAGATAATAATATCCTTCAAAAAGTGATTCGTTCATTTGATAGTTATATTCCTACTTGGTTCTGCAATCAAATGTTACTTTGAACGGCGGGATATTGTTTCATTCATTTTTCCGCATCAGAGACTCGCTCATGAACTGGCACGCCCGAAAAAATTATTCTGCAAATAGTCATTCCCTACCATGTGAGAGTGACGGACAAGCTAACCGAGGAGAACCAAACAATAGAAGTCAATAGAAAGTGAGAATGCAAAACTGCGAGTGTTGAGTGCGAAGGAAACTTCTGTGTGAATTAAGGCAAATTATATTTGGCAATAAATTAGCTCTTGATTTGATAATGAAGTGTTAAGACGCCCATGATACGGAACTTTTTACCGTTACCCAGGCATATCGTTGTAGAAATAGTTATTTAGATGGTTTGTACGTGCAAAATATATTGAATGCGTAGCAACAACATTGGTTAAACTTCTGTAGGATAATTTGCTGACTCATCCAGAACTCGACCGCCTGAGAAACATTCAGAGAGAGTTAAGGAAAAGAGAAAAAAGCATGACCGCAACATCACCGACTCCAACTAAATCTTTAGTAGCAACAACATCTCAAACAACAAAGACTAGCAACAACCAACGTCCGACGAGGCTTAGCTGTTCCCAGCGCTACAGGCTGGGCTTGACTAAAGCGATCAAAAGGCCGGACTCCCAGCCCTTTCCTCTGCAGGGCTTGGAAACTCCTGTAAATGGGCTTCAAAGCAGCCCAAAAATCTCTCCCATTCTGCCCGAGAGCACGAGTCACTCCAGTCTCACGATGCGCCAAACTTCAAAGATTTCTGAACAAATCGAAACAAATCTGCGCCAAAACATCACGGAAACTCTATCCCAACTTGATTCTATGAATTCGTACGGCTTCGGAGATCCAGAGGATGATATATCCGTGAAAATCCAAGTCGATACCAACTTCAATAAGCATGCTTGTCTAAACAGCGTTCGGAGCTCCTACGAAACCTCTTCAAGCAGTTCTGCCTCGTCGCAGGAGGATGAAAATGTAGGCAGATCGAGCGAAAGAAAGCATCATCAGAGTACGATGTGTGAAACTGCTAAACCTGAGACCACCAAATTAACGAGCTCTGAAATTCTGAAAACACCGCAGATAACAAACTCCGACCTGAAAAAACACGTGAATGGCGATGGGAATTTGAGTGAAAAGGGAGAAGGTGTGCAACAGAATGGTTCTGTTCTCGGCATTCAGAAACGTTCGCATCGAATGGACACTGTGAAAGAAATAAATGTGGGTGAGACAGAGCCAGAATACGGTAAAGAAGATTTTTTCATTCAAAACGATTTAGAAAATACTGCGAAGAGTTTTCATTCACAGATTGCTGCACTGCGAGAAGAGCACCTGAATTCCAACAGAGAGGAAGAGCAAAATTTATTTCAGAATTTTTCAGGACTGAAAAATGTTCATGATGGTTTCAAATTCTTCAGTTTCGAAGAATACGACGATATTTTAGAAGTCGAAAGGTACGAGAGAATTATTAACTCGGGAAATAACTGTCCGTTAGGATCAATAATTGAAGAGAACGAGGATGCAGCGCAGTACGTGGAGGAAATTTTAAATCTGGAGACCAAAAAGCCCACGGAAGACCATGAAAGGAAAGAAGAATTGAACTTGAAAAGCGAAATCGGTAAACGTGATAAAATTGGGGAAAAATGGGCAGAAATTACTAGTAACATCAGAAGAGACGGTACACTTGTCGGAAATGATGCCATGCAGAATGCATCTACGAATGATTTGCATAGCATTTATGATGAAATGAGTAGAGGTAAATGCTACAAAAGTGAGCGAAGAGAGCACGGGTTGACGTGCGAAGGTTTCGACTCTGATGAGAAAAACAAAGTGAAACATTCAAAATTCTTTACAACAGATGTTGAATATCCTCCTTCACGACCGCGCGCAGCAGAGAACATCAAGGTAAGTAAAACTCCGCTTTCCCTGGGTAATAATCCTTCAAATAATCACGATACAAATCAGGAAAGGTCGAGGTTGTTTCACGGAGCTCAAAGATCGAAGATTCAGAACAAACAGAGCCCTCACCTGAAAAAAATTACACCGGGCAAGAACTCTGACAAATTGAAGAACTCTAATACAGAACAAAACTTGAAGAGTTATCGCAGAAAGTCAATTTCTCCTAAGTGTAAACCCCAAAACATTCCACTTGGAAAAAAATTAGATTCTCTAAAATTTGAAAAAAGAGACGTTGATTATTGTAAGTTCTCTTCTGGAAGCAAAACCCGTATCGACATCAATGTACAAAAACAGGTTAAAAATAAGAAAAAAACACTTGAACTAGACGAGCTCGCAAATTCCATAGAGGACTCCGACAATAATTCGGGTCCATCCTCAGAATTGTCTCTCACCAGCGGATCAGGGAGCTCGAGTTCAGGCCGATCCAAGGCAGTATCCAATGAATTTAAAAACTGTCCGCCGGCTCCCAAGGCAGCTTCTCGCGAATACGATCAAACTGACCTGTCGAGAAATCATTCCTTACAAAATGGATTTGAAGAAAGGGAAGAAGACGAAGACGACTTGAACGCTCCCTGCAGTTCTGCAAGTAGCGATTCCCTCCTGGACGAGTTTCTGGGCAGATCCAGCAGACTTCGTATCGTCAGTCTACAGAAAAAACTCCAGGCCCAAGACGCTGCTTTGGATCATCTCAAGAAAGTCAATCAACAATTGGTCAGTAAATATAACAATATTCCCTTCGTAGCGTTTGAGCGAGCTTCTTGGTAAGAATTTAAACATTTCATGAATCCAAATGATTTAAACAGTTTTCGAGAGAAAAGTATACATTTTCAAGTCAGATGTAGCAGTCAAATGGGCTGTTAGTGGTCTTTGGTGAAGACTTGAGATGCCAGACGAGGTTTTGCTCAGGCACTTTTTTCACTCACCCCCAATCAACGTTTCTCTTTTAAGCTTAATATTGAGTCCAGGTGGGGCTATTGAGTTCCGCGGAAATTTATCTTTTACTCGACTTCAACATTACTTTAATTGAATCAAAACAACCTTTCAACATCTGGTAAAGGAATCACCGCTTGAAAAGCCTGTTAATATTAATCTTTTCCTGTTTTTTTTTCATGCAAACATTCAAGCAAACACGGAAACGTCGAAAATAAATTAATTTCCTGCGGAAAATCAATTGAGGGCTTACAGGGCTGAGCAGGCGCTGGGCAGCTGTTGTCTTGCCTTTAGCTACGAACTAGGTTTATTCTGATGTTGAACGAATAGGGCTCTGCATTAATATTATTATCATAATATATTCCAAAGAATATTAAGTAGGGAAGAGGAGGAGCTGTTGCAACAAAAAAAAATTTGCTGTCAGCAAGTAACATTGCTTCATTTTTGTGAACATTTTATACGTGGTTCTTTTAGGCTGGTCTATGGGAGTCTAAATAGGAGGAAATTAGAGCAAGGATGAATTTAAACATATTACGGAATTTATTGGCCATAAAATAGCACAGAAAACTATTTCGTTAAAATACTGATATACAATGTGAAAACTTTATATCATTGAAAGTGCGTAATGCTTCTTATGTACTTCATTCACGGTGAAAAATATTGAGACTAAATTCATTATCATAATCATATTTTCAATGCTTAGCAAGTGGCATTCGTGATAATGAAATAAGAAAATTTAGCTCCTTTCCCCTTACGAAAAATTAGAAAATTCGCTCACAAATCCGATTCTTAACATTCCAAAATACGAGTATTCCTGAGAAAAGCATAAGTAATGCTAATTCTAAGGAAGCAATAAAATATAAACAATTCTAATCTTCAAAGTTCGCTCATGTCCATCGTAATTAAATGCATATTCAATCCGTTTCATGCCTCCAGGAATGACTTTAAGAACAGAACATGACAGCAGGAAGGAGCCTAGTGACATATTCCTGGGTGCCTTCATAAGTCTCATCATGCCGTTACTAAAGCAAAATGTAGCCTTCGGAAGAAGCCCTTAAATTACAGTACTATTTCTTATAGAGGAAATTATCATTCAAATATCGTTCAATGTTACTTTTTTAATAGCCAGCAGAGGAAAATATCGTTCAAATATCGTTCAATGTTACTTCTTTAATGGCCAACAGAGGAAAATATCGTTCAAATATCGTTCAATGTTACTTCTTTAATGGCCAGCATAGGAAAATATCGTTCAAATATCGTCCAAAGTTACTTCTTTAATGGCCAGCAGAGGAAAATATCGTTCAAATATCGTTCAATATTACTTCTTTAATGGTCAACAGAGGAAAATATCGCTCAAATATCGTTCAATGTTACTTCTTTAATGGCCAAAAGAGGAAAATATCGTTCAAACATCGTTCAATGTTACTTTTTTAATGGCCTACTTTAATGACGCAGTCGGACGAGAAGCAGGAGCGCCAACGTCGCCTGCAGGAGAGTGAGGCGAGGCAGCGCAGGACGGCAGCGCAGCTGAGGCAGGCGAAACTCGCCGTCTCAGCTGCTGAGCAACGTCGAGCCGCTGCGGACGAACAGGCGAAGTTACAGCTGAAAAAGAACCAGAATTTGACGACCGTGAGTGCAGTTTTATTGTTGAATCTAATCTAATTTTATTGGTCAATATAGCATAGGTAAAGAGCCCTCGAGCCAGCCGTTTATTTTCAAAGAGGGTATTCGCAAACTTTAATTAATTGAATGTGTTCTTCGTGGAAATTTCGATTGCCATTATGAAATATATTTTAAATTAACTTTCATTAATGCGCTCAATTAAGTTTTCTCGATGTGAACATCCTGAACTCTTTCTCCATCAATTTTTATACATAATACATGAACGAATTTTGATGTATGTGGAATGTTTTAACCTGAATCCATTATTTAAATTTAACTGGTTAATCTCTATTATTGCAAATTCTTAAATGATCTTTTTGTATCTCCCCGGGCTGACGTAAGCCTGACTTTATTTGGTTCGAAAAATAGAGGTCTTTATTCATTGAGACAATGAATAAGAAATACAAAAAGTATTTTCATTTCGTCACTCTGAGAATAACATAAGCATCTATTAAGAAATTCTCATCCCTTTTAATTTTCAATTTGTGCTTTTCTTATTTGTGCATCTCACAAGCAATGCTCAGGAATTTCTGCTTTACATTTCTTACCAGGCGAGGATTTGAATAAATTGGGAAATTAAAAGTTAAGAGAGTTGATCTTAGATTTAAATTAGAACGAGTCGAATAAGTCCCAAGATCAACTGAAGTAAACAATTTAATGAACTAGAATGCATAAAATTGGATTCGAATGAAATACATGAAGACAAATTCATATGAATTGAAAAAGTTTTTTCCCGCTAATTGACAATTGATAAACAAAATAAGCTAGATGTGTCATTGAATGCAAGCATACATTGAAAAATATACAAGGATTTTAAAGCACGTTTGTTGGTACAACCAGACCCATGTTCTGAAATCGAAAAGTTGTCAAGTGTTAGTTTGGAATTGCTGCTCAGAGCGTGGATGCGGATAGCGGAACGAGGATGCTAAATTACTAATGGCTTTGCGATCACTAACTCGCTCATGCTCATTGAGCACAACTATGTTCATAAGCAATGGAGAACCGCATTATAAAAAGAACATTTTAAATTTTCCGTGTAGTTGAACAAGGATGTAACGCATTAATTATTTACTTAATTAAACGCAAGTTGATACTTTTGTATTGGCCACAAAATATTTTACTCCATTCTTTAAATTTTTCCGACTGAATGCTGAAGTAAGATAGAGAGATGCAAAATTTATCTTTGAAAGTGGCTGTTGCATGAATACCATGTGTTGTAATTTCGGATAAAAATGTTTTAAACTGAAAATCTGTTAAGTTTAATTAAAGGGATGGCCGTTACAGAAGTAAGGCTCCTCTAGCGTCTCAAACTCAGCATTTTAAGTGTTAAAATAAAAAAAAATGAAGCAGATATTGCTGAAAAGATTCCTAGTGCATGTTATTCAGCTTGAATGCAAAAGTAAAAAACTAAGAAAAAAGCCTAAACTCAAAATATTACCTCATGTCTCATCTTCCATTGCAAAATTTATCGAGGCAGTTTTTGAATGTATGTACTCGTATATCACTAAAATATTTGCTCTCATGTAAATTGTCTTTCAACCGCAAAAATGAATCAACCCAAAGTCAGTGATTGCTTTGAAAAGAGGGCTTAAGAAAGTATGCTTGAATTGAAAGGGAAAGAGGTCTTAAATGAAAGGAAAAGGGGGCTTAAATAAAAAAGGAAAGGGCTCAAATGAAAAGGAAAGAGGGCTTAAATTCAACTGAACATTCAACCGTCCAAGTTTTTTCGTAGTTACATTTAAGAATATTAGCAAAGATTGGTGCCAGCGGTTTGGCATCCCAACACACTGGATTAACGAAAAAGGCAACAGCCGAAAAAGAAAAACTAAAAGTGCACAGATAAATCGTCAAATGGGAAATCGTTGAACCTAAAATAGTTGTTGGTGCAGAAGTGAACCGACGCACGTACAAATTTTACGGCACCGGTATATTTTAAAAAGTAAGTGGGTTTGAAAAGAGATGTCTAGTTCTTTCCCTTTATCAATTTCTAGCTAGCCGTTAAAACCTGGCTCAATTCGTGTACGTTTTGTTCGTGAATTTCAGTTTAAGTGATAGTTTATTTTAGCTGATGATGGGATCTATCACGAAATGTTCTCGTCAACGGTCGAAATTTGATTCTTCTCTTCTACTTATAAAATTAATTTGAGCCAGTCATCCCGTGCATTTGCACCAGACACTGCGTCTTGCAGTCGAGTACAGAATAAATACTTACGCTTGAATTGCCTGTAATTACCAAATCAAGGTATTTGTTTTGAGTGTTAGACTGCCCTCGAAAACACGTAGCTAATTCAAGGAACCAATTTAGCATAACAAGAGTAATCAATTCTTGTTTTCCGACGATTAAGCCCTGAATCCTGTTAGCTCAACTGGAGAGTCACAGCTGCTTTCTACCCAGTTAGGATCAGTTGTTCACTAACGGACGTGTTGAATTAGTTCTAATTTACTCGAATTCGCTGATGAAATTTCGAATTTACTATTTTTTTAAATTCGAGTACAAACTTGGAAAAATCGGTAAAATTTTTCTCGATTTTCATGACACTTATTATTCTGTGCTCGAATTGGAATTCAAATTTTTATGTTCGTAAAACGATTGCCGGAAAACTCTATATTTTCAAGCTTATAACATTTGCTTCTCCTCGAGCTTTATTCACGTGCGTGAAGTATACATCCTTACGTATAGAGGATAAATTTTTCCCGGGTACTAGTATAAATTTCCTGAATCACAGATAGAAAGATTTTCTCCTTACCAGGAAAGTACATTGCACTAACTTTTAGCTACAATTGTCTTCACTACTCTCTGAACAAATTTCACCAAACCTGCCTCAAGCTGATTGAAAAACACTGATTTACAGAGAAAAAGAGGATAACATAAAAATAGTCATTTCACTCTAATTTTGGGCTGCTGATTTCAGGTAGAGAAAAGTTTTCATTCCGCACTTCTAATTTCTGAGGAAACATGTATGCGTACATTATAAACTTTAAGAATAGTTTCATTTAAAGAATTAAACATCCTATGTTTACAAAAAGCACATGGAACNTGTTACGCAACCAGTTTGTGTGTTCGATACAGGTTTATACAGGGTGCCCCAGAGGTACCTGACCCTTGCGTTGATTAGTAAATAGGATACCAAATTGTAAGGCGTCCTGTCAAAATGTGGTATCCAAATTAAAAGGGTCAGTTACGACTGCGCCCTACAATTTGGTATCCTATTTACTCATCAACGTGAGAATCCGTTATTTCTGGAACACCTTGTACCACGATTTCAATACAATTCACGTAACCATACGTATGATCAATGTTTATTTTGTTTTCCAAATTGTTTTGATCTCATACATACATAAATTATACCGCAAATGGTTCATGGTGCTTCAAAACATGGAGGGCGCATTGACAAGACAAATACAAATTCCCCTCTTTACCTGAGTGAGCGATTTGACGTCAATTGCATATCGCCGAATAAACACATCCCTCGTGAGGACAGTCAAATTCCATTATTTAGAATGTGAAATTTGATGGAGATCAGGAAAAATCCTTGTGTCCCAACACAGTTCTTGGTATCCCTGCTGCAACGAACTAATTGCATGAAAACAGTCTTCAATTTCTTTCACCCGGTGTTATTGAAAAAGCTTCAAACCCATGCTGAGGATTTTCATTTTGTTTTATATACACGACGGGTTTCATTGCTTTTTCCAGAAAACGAATAAAGAACTCAACCTTCCCTTACCCATGAGATTTTTTCTGCACCTCAGATGATCTTCTGCCCCGACATTCCCACGAGATAAAAATCTTCCTTCATCCTATGAAGGAATACCTTCAGGGGAAGATTCTGCCAATTGGATCACATCTTACGACAATTTCTCTGCAAGTGGTACAGAGCCTCTGCCTCCTGTGTAGATATAAGAGGCAGTGACTGAGCCCACACAGGATCACACAGCAAGACCTGAATGACCTTGTCCGTGATTTGTTCTCGCTTGACAGCGCTCTGAGCTCCCGATCGACTTCCCAGCTTAACTCGGTGCAACCTGGAGTGAGCTTCAAGTTCCACGTTAGGTTAACTGTTAAATTACTTTAGCATCACTTTAAAGTTCTCAAATTCACTTGTCTACATCTGGTACCGAGTATTGAGCGTAAAATACCTGATACAGTTTTTTCATTAACGTTTTTTTCATTCTAATACGAAAACACTAGATAAAAAATGTTGAGTTTACAAAAAATAACCATAGGATAATGAACGTGAAGCGCTCCTTACCGTAATACAATGAGAACACGGGAAAAATTTCCTAAGCCGGCCACCGTCTCCTGTGTAACATACAGGTGCTAAATTACTAACAATGTATCGAAGAATCGTAAGAGCCTTATGAGTATGTGGGACATCGAATGCCACTCTCAATTCAAGCTCCCAACTGCCACCTCAATTTTTCCATTTCGCACTAGAGAGTGGTGAGCGTGGAGAGATGTTAGACCATTTCTAAGATGGAAAGCGACTACCAGGGCAAGGGGAACCCCAGCACCGTGGGGGACTTCTGCTGGGTACTCTTGTGCGCCACCCTGTTCGCGAAGTATACAAAATCCTAGAATAAAATCACTTCTGTCCTATGTCATGATTTGTATGTATTATGCTTGTATCATCAAAGCAATTTAGCTCCACGGTTGTTCTGTATCGATCGTGTTTTTCTCTAAATTGTTTTAGAAACCGATTATTTTGAATTTATATGCAGCGTAACAAAAATACGGTATGAGAAATCAATAAAAACTATAGAAAATACATTCAAAAATCGAGTATTTTTCAACTGGGTCAACGATATGAATGAATTTAGATTTATCTGAGACCATTGCTATCATTTTATCTAGATAGGTCTTTCTGTTCAACAGATCCACGCCTTTACCTTTGTCAGGTTTGCATACAATAAAGTTTTTGTTCAAAAATAACGTTTTCAACTCAGATCTTGCCGTCTAAAAATGTCTGAAATAATTTTTTGTGGAAAGTAGTAAAAAGATGGTCTCGAGTAACGTGAGAACTCACTGATATAGCGATATCAGACGTTATATTTCGGCGTCAGTACTTGCATTGCATGCAAAAAATATTAATGTTCTTTTCGCTGCAGTCGATAATGCTTCTAAAACGGACGTTACTAATTGGTTCTGATGAATATATCCCCGTGAGTAGGTACAAAAAATACACATTTAGCTGTGGTGCAAGAACACTTTACGTAAAATCTGTACAATAACGTGTAATTCGAACAATAACGTACAAAACATACCACTAAGGCTCAATTTCTACAATAACGTAACATAAGGAAAAATTCGCACAATCTGTACTACTACTACTTACACTCAGTACAGTTACAGAACATCCGGGATACTAAGAATGATTTGTCTGCGCATGAAATGAAACCGCGTATTATTCATACAAGAAGGTACCATCCTACACTACTCGCATCGGAAGCTGGTTTGACTATGTATGATCTGTCCAACGGCATTAGGTGAAAATGTTTTCACGGGTAACACACAACTAGGTACATACGCTTTGTATAATACTTGCATTTCAAACTGACTTTATTCCTAGGAGATGGCAGTCCTTCGTCGGTCGTCAGCCGGCCAGAACGCGGGCGATCCTGTGGCGGTGCGACGCCTACAAAACAACCTCGTTGCAGCGGCGGCTGCCAGAGAGAAACTGCAGCATCAGGTCCAGGTGGGTTCTTCGATGAATTAACGACAGCTAGTCGCCATAAAGTGTTGACAGTAATAGTAACGGTAGTATCAGTGGTAGTAGTTGTATAGATTGCATCTCTTCAATGACTCCGACTACGTCTCATTGTAAAAGAGACCATTTAAATGGGCTGCAGAGAACTGGGAACTTTGCAGAGGGTGTGTTCGCTTATATGATTGGCTAAGTTTAGAAAAAACATGTAAAAAAAAAGAGGAGGAAGACAAAGAAGGGATAACGAAGGAAGTATGAAAACTGGCAGTAGCAAAGTGGGCCAGAAAGATTCAAGTCCCGAAAGCCTAGCTATAGCGGAGTTAACCTAAAATTACCCTCTGAGGTCGCCTTTCCCCATATCATACGATAGACAAACATAAGTAGCCTTACCTTATTGCCCATGTTTACCCATGAAGGGGTATGAAGTGTTGAGTGTCTACATTTCCACTTCGAATGAAAGAATGAATTTTAGGAAAAATTGTTGTTGAATGTATAATCTAAATCCCATGAGTGTAATCACTGAAGCTATAGTTGTGAGACCCACGAATTGTTCGAAAAGGGATTGAGAAAAATGGAATTCTTTTAAAACTTATTCTATGACAATAAAAAGTGCATTTGGGATCGCGCCATCTTTCCCACGTAAATATCAAATTGTAGTTTCATCGAGGAAAGCATAATCGGGGCACTTTCTCACGCAGCTTACTTTGTTGTTCTCTACACGTGAAATTCTTGACTTGGCGGTGACGGCAGAGTTTGCATAATTCAACTGGAACCAGCCATGCGCAGTACTTGCGATTACATCACCACGAAATAACGTCTGTTTTAGTTTCGAATTGGAGCAGCACTGCTGTAATAATTCCCTTACTAACTAGGCAAATCGCAAAAAAAGTACAAGGAGTTCTACGTTCCTGGATAACTTGAAACGTTGAACATTTTTGTGCTAAGCTATAAAAAAAGTCGAACTGCAGTACTTCTTGCCAAATCAATCATGTCTACAAAACTAGCATCACAAATTCTAGGACATGTTGAAAACAGTTTTCTTGTTGTTCTATAACTAGACATGTCTGCTCGGCCTTCTCAGGGATGCATTGTATTCACCTCATGTGTCATCCTGCAGACGCTACAGAGAGACGCCGCGTCTGCAGCAGCCGAGCACCAACAGCAGCTGTCACAGCTGCGGCTGCAGGTGCGACAGCTGCAGCTCCTCATACAGAAACAGCGGCAGCTGATTGCAGTGTTGCAAAAGCAGAAGGTAAGATACAACGTTACAGTGACGTTGTATGTGAACAGGTACAGATGATTGTGAATTTTGTGTTCTTGTTCATTTGCTCAATATTCCATTCCGAATGCCCGTCTGCTCTATTTCCGAGTATTTTTAATTTACAATTTTTCATCTTCGTTCAGTATTGTTTATTTTGCTGGATTTCCTGAGAGAGAATCGAGGTACAACAAAAATTGTTCATCCACAATTTCGACTAAACAATTCCAGATGGGCTGCTCTGAAGGCGGAAAAATACACAATAACGGCAACAACTGGTGCAGATGTAATTAGGAACCGCTTTTAGCAATCACAATAAATTGACCGCAAAAGTAATTAGTAGTTTCCCGAAGAACGTATGTATTGTGTGCAGGTGTATGGCTTCTTACAGGTCATGTTGAATGGAGGGTTGCTCTAGGCTAGTTGTTTGAGGTGAGCATTTTCTTTATTTCATCTGACGATTCACGCACGTTTGAGTACATTTTTATGTGTTTCAGATCAGCATTCTTGCAGCGAAGGCAACCGAATGCCTGGAAAGAAGACTGAACTCCATCGTCAGCGACAAAAAATGAAACCTACAAATTTAGATGGAGATAAGTAAACGTCAAACTTATTCTGAGACTCGCAGACACTCAGAAGTGTCTGTTATGTTCTCGCATATGTAACTCAACTGTTTGCGGAAACGGCTGAGATACCTGGTGACTATCACAATGTCTCGAGGCATGAAGACTGTGCAAAACCAAGCTTTGATTGCCGGAACTGACATGCATTTGTTCTTAAATCTCGATTGGACTGCACTTTTCTCTAAAAAAGGTAACTTTTAGCCACGCGTGTACCACTGTTTCTATGGTCATCGGAAAAGGAGGAAGAATTATCATTAAATGTGTACAAGTAAACAAAAAGTGTTGACGGAAATAGTGAGGAACAAGTATCCTAATATCAATTGAACTTGCATGAGTCACGCGCAGTTACGTGCCTGTATCGATGAGTGATGCCCAAAAGTCCTTCAATGTTTGGAGCGTGCAGGGAAACCGTTAGGTAAATATTTGCTCATAAATTGTAACATTATCACCTTTCGATGGTATCACTCTACATGAATGTAGCTTTTGAGAACATCGATTTATTCAGTTCGGACGTGTAGATGTAGAAACGTGCAAAAAATAAATGAAGAGAAACATTGTTAGATTGGGGAAATCGTAGCAAATCTCTACAACGGCGATTAGTGTTTTCTTCACCATTGAAAATCACAATTTTAACAGCACGCTTTTGCTCTAAAATGTTCAAAGAATTCCGCGGGTGAGAGACAATAATAAAGGAATTGTCATTTTAAGACTTCTTCCACAATGATGAATTTTTACGCGTTCAATAACAGGTGAATAAATTAAATAGTTCATTTTTTAGTATTGCAATGCTTACAGTGCATTTCGAGGGAATTTTCTTTCAACTCTTCATAGAACTCATTTGAGTTGAAGAATCATTTTTCCCATCCAAAATAAATGAAACTCTCTCGAATTTTCCAAGGTTTTATCACAGTTCCGTAACGTTCGTGCATCTCTTTGGCGATGCAAAAGCTCCCGATTCACTTCCGTGGCTGTACCTGGTGGGAGCGCGGGTAGAGCAGAATAGAGAGGAGAATGAGGATAAAACTCGGCGGACGCCACCTTTTCGTAAACTTGTTCCGTGACTGAGCTATGCATCAGACGGTAGGGGTGCTGGGGAGCTCCGGCACAAAGTCAGCCAAAGTCAGCCAAAGATTCGAGTGCGTGCTGCTTTGAAAGTTTAGATTGAGCAGACGCCAATGTTTGGAATCGATCTCATCTTGTTTTCAAGAGAGACTCAATTCACGTATGTTGCTGAAGATTCCTCTCCAGTCAGATGGCAAAGTTTAGAATAGGCAACTAAACTTACGTTCTGACGCAACCTAAAACCTTTGTTTCCATGTCTCTGATTTACGGAAGCTAAACTCAGGTAGCGGCTAAGTCTGCTTTAAAGATTTTTGAACGCACATTTGCTTATGTTAATCGTTATGAAATTCAGCTTAGGAGAATAACTTAGGAATAAAGTATACGCAGGGCCACTGCAACAGCCACGGGGGGAAAGTTCGGTAAAAAAAAATTATTTCAGGAATACATTATCTGTGTCTAGCGACGGCACTTTTTTAACCAGAATTACAGAGCACAGAACCACTGGAACGGAGTCATACAGGAAAGAGTTGAAATGGACTATTTTATTCAAATGAAAGAATCAGTCAGACAACATCTCACATAAAACCATTTAGATCATTAGGAATAAAACTTTTCAAATTTACCTTATCAAGATTGCAACCTAACTTGAATGCACGGTAAGAGATTATTCAGAGCACAAACATCCTTTGCTTTATATTTGAATTTCCTCATCTTGTCTTTCCAGCTGAAAGTATCATTTTATGTGGAACTTACTAATCGCATGAAACATTTAGCAGAAGTTTTTTGAGGCATTCAAACTAGATTTCTAATTAAAGAAATTCTTCCGTTAAGTGAAACACGAACGAATTTTGTTGTGCCATGCGACAGATGTGCGCAGCGCAGACGAGGTTTTGAAGCAGCAAGCAATTGTGGGACTCTCATATTTTTCGGAATCTATGTTGCAAGAAGACAGTGATGTCGGGTCACTTCCAAAAAGAAGTCAAACAGAGATGTTGCAAAAACACTGATGTACCGCATCTAGTAAAACCTTGAAACACATTATTGCACTCATAAATTTTGACTCCCACTTGTGTGTTAACTTTCACTCGTCAGTTCAGTGACGCAGCAGTAAATGGCGTGTGAGGGTGAGCGTGGAAATGGGATCCCAATCACACAGTGTGACCCCGGTTAAAGGTGCGTGCACTTAACCCGTTACCAGTCAAATTATTTTGTCTATAAGGCAGCGTTCAGTTTTGGACGAAAAACTAGCTATGCCTTTACAAGAGTTAAGTTTGAAATCTATAAGCAGGCGTTAAAAGGCTAAGATATCATTTCGATATAATCGATTGTAGAATCAGTTCAGAGCTTCACTGATGTGTTCACGTGCACAACAAAAGCTTTACTGACATATAGAACCTGCAACTAAAGGTTTTGTTTGGTTTGGAATGTCTTGGTACTGAAGTTTTGATGTGTTTTTTGAGTTTATTTTATTTTTTAACATATCCTCATTTCATCAAATACGATTTATGGTTTATCTGAGTAAGTTAAATTATTGTTTTGAATACCGTAGACTTTGTTAAGTGTGTCACAGTTGGCTGGCGTTCATT
The DNA here is from genome assembly GCA_014899125.1 of Orchestia grillus. NCBI lineage: Eukaryota > Metazoa > Arthropoda > Malacostraca > Amphipoda > Talitridae > Orchestia > Orchestia grillus. Next base: position 7,205 of record VOMN01047824.1, on the reverse strand, counting down.
TTTCCATCATAATACCACATAACTCAGAAAGTGTGCCAAATACACTTACAGCGAGCACTTTTCTGTCTATTTTGTGACAGCCAAATGACACACTTACGTATGTTAATAACTCATAATATTTTTGTCAACATGTCAGTTTTTCTCAACGTCCTACCACTTGCCGGAGAAATAATGTAACGAAGAAGATGTTTGAGGTATTCGATATCCTACCTCCCAACAATATTCGCTAAAGAAGCCGGCATCAGAGATTCTTGGGGTAATAATGACGAAAATAATAACAAACGAAATGCAAGACATATCCTGCAATGCATAATTATTGGCATGGCCTTCGGAGTCTCTGACATCGGCTAACGTCAGCACGGCGGCGGTCGTCATCAGGCACAAAATACGGGTGTGCAGCCTGGAGTCGGGGCTGGGAGAGGGAAATGCTAGCGATGTTGATCTTATTGATTGAGTTCGATTATGCTAAGAAAATAAAATATTGGTGAAAATAAATAAACTAATCAAATCCGATGTTATTTTGTGGTTTGAACTTTTTTAAGAAAAATTCTGAAGACAAAAAAGAAGCTGTCCCCTCCAGTTGCGGCTTCTTTTGAATAATGGCAAATTCATTACGAAAATGGACGGACACAGGAATCAAATAATGGTTGAAACCCGGAGCAAAATGTTATGATGAATGATTACGTTTCTCTTACTCGTGTTCAATCTTCCTTTAAATTAATTTAAGACTGAAATTTTACCCGGCTTAAAATCAATGCTAGATGGAAATTGTTCCTTTGCTGTAAGAAATGCCTCATTTCAATATTTCGACAAATCAGTGCGGGGCTCCAGCAAGGAAGGTACGTAACTGCCCTCAACCAGAAGCCGAGACGCTAGCTAGGGTGTTGATAAGTCTCACAGGTCCTTCACACGACCAGTCAAAGTCCAGAGACAATGTCGAAAGACTCCAAAATATCGGCATCGAATTCTAACTTTGCTCTCAATTCTGGAGTCAAATCGGACAACCGCACAGTCCCTCGTCTTCTACTGACTTCAGAATTGAGAGTAAAGTTAGTATTCGATCCCCATACTTGGGTGTCTTTACACACTGTCTTCAGACTTTGACTGAGCGTGTGAAGGGTCCTTCAAAGGTTGGCTCACTCTCACCAAATTTGAGATTTTTTCACTCCCGATTCTAAAATTCAATTTGTCTTCTATCAACTGGTACCGATTAATTTTTCTGTGATCATTATTGACGGTGAAATACATTTTTTCATAACGTATATGCTGTAACACATACACACCGTACTCGACTTGCTCAACATTACTGTACGTGGCACACATTACATGCTACAGTGTATGTGTATACTGTTCATCAGCTTGTCTTCCCTCCCATTGTGAAGAATTAATTGCATAAGTTATTTCTGCCAGTGAAGGTCAGCGAAAAGGCCTCGCGTTCATTCTTCATTTCCGATATTTTATTTGTTAAGCCAGAACACATTTATAACAAAGAACAATCCTCCAAGCCCTAGCATCAACGTAGATTAAATCCTAGTCCCAATAAAACGAACCAAATGATCGCATAAAATCCGATACCGAACGCCCCATAACTCTATCAAAGGATTGTGAGTCAGAAAACACAAATTTCGATTCCGCTTCTTCGGTTCAATGAAGAATTCGGTCGCTCATTGACAGTTTATCAATGCCAAATGATCAGAAATTATTGGCCATGAATAATACGGCCAGCGGGTACGACAGATAGATTTCACCCAAGCCGATTTCAACAGCGAAGGAAGTTTTCATTTAACTGGGGTAATATTCCAACGTGGGTTGCACAAGAAAATGACGTGTTAGTAATGCGGATTTTATTAACGATTTAGATGATGCCCAAAACGCTGTTCGAGTTTAAAGCATATAAATAATTCGATCATTTTAAAAATGTATGATGTACATACATTCCATAGCTCATGCGTAGTGGCTTCGTAATCTGCAACGAAATTTAATCAGTAAAAGGCTATGCAGGCTCAAATTAAAATAATTAAGTAATAAAGGGTAAGTGAGGGTCTACCGCGGAAAAAACGTTACCTGCAATAGAACATTTTCTCTCGTACGCTCAGAATGAAGTAAAAACGATGATGCTCTGCACTGCTTAGCTTCATCATCTGCAGACGTAAATTGCACGGTGAAAACCATGGCGATTTTCCTGGAGATTAAAATTGACAAAGCAGTTATTTTTAAAAAGATACTTTGAAAACTATTTACCCGCAATATTAAACTTTAAAGTAGGAAATGATTTTCCAATGCGATCCATATTTTAATATCAGTACTTCTAGGTTTTACCTTTCGTTTACGTCTGGAAAATGCTAGTCAATTTTTTATGTATTCTTTCGATATTGAAAGTTTTTTACCAATGGGCGGTTGCGTGAAACAATAAAAACATATCCACCTCATTTGTTCACCACTCCCCGGCGCGTTGTTCCAGGACTTTCGAAAAAACTGTTCCAGGGTATTTTAGAACTAGCTGTTTTAGACATATTTTTTATATTCAGCGGAAAATTTTATAGGGAATTGAAGTGTTTAAGTTTGGACCTCTTGCATCTTTTAACTTTTGCGGGTATTTTCATGAGCTTTGGAGAAAGGAAATGGGTACTTGGCTGTCCTGAATAATTTTGACCTTCTTTTCATTGCAGATACGTTGACGAAGCAACTTGTTTTTTGTGAACAAGCTTGAGCTCTGCTCATCTTTACTTGTCTCAATAGAGGACTCAGAATCATTAAATTTACATTGGATTGTGAAATTGACAGCGAGCTTTCATTTTTAAAAGGACAGGTGCATTAAAAGAGGAGCAAATTTGAATGCACTGTATTTCGGAAAGAATGTTTTACTGGCTTAGGAACGAGCTTTTATAGTTTTTCAACATTTATTATCAAGCTCGCTTATTTCAAAGTTTTGTTGTGCCGTGTTTTTAATGTATACAGCTCGTCCTGGTTCCTCTACGATGAATATGTGTTTTTGAAATATTTTTTTCCGAGTGAACGGTTTTCCTACAGTTTTTATAGATTCACAAATTAAGAAGTTTTAAGATAAGAAATATACAAACAACTCAGCATCCAACTGATAACTGATTGTGCTAGGTCGTTCTCTACGCTTTCCTTGTTTGGTCCTTAGTCAGAAAAACTAAAAAAAATTTTTTTTAGAATTGTGGGGCAAGTTTTTCAGAGTTGTCAAATCCAGAAGCCATAGACTTGGCTCATTTTTCACGTTCAAAGCTTGGCTTCTTACTGAGATACAGGCATCTCGAACATACAAATACAGTTGTGCACTGTGCTCATTCCAGTGAGTGGGCATGTGGGCATATGGAATCTTACGAAATGATTAATTCTGCAGTGTAAAAGTTTAACTTAATACGCAGAAAGAATATTTTCCTTAGATCAAAGTTATTTTGAAAATTACGTTCAAACATTCAAAGCTGGTGATTCCACTTGATTTTGAGAAATGAAGAAAGTTATTCTGAATGAATGTTTTTGAATGAACGACTGATTTTTTATGCTTCTCAAGCGATTATTCTCTTCAACGCACAACAAATCCTATGCTTTCAAAATATAAAATGAGAAGGGGAAAAAGATATAACAATACAGTACTAAGTAAACCTAGTAATCTGGGTTCCTCAGCGTAAACCAAAGATACATAGGGTCTTGCGAAAATTGTTTGAAAATACCCTGGGAGTCAACAGGCTCAAAAAGAACGTTATTTGCGCGAGTTAAATTTGTTGTAGAGGGAAGTCTCTCCTTAAAAAAACTTTCACGGCCCGCCTCCTTCCTTGATTTTCAAAGCGAGCCTTGCTTGCAATAAATCTTAGTATCCCTTAGACGTCTGGCAGGGATTCAAAATCCACGGGGGTTCGTTCTCATATTTGACTGAGGCTCGCAAATACGCAATACTGTAGACTGAGACCGTAAAATTCTCCTTTATTCTCTTGCCAGCTTCCAAAATTCAAAAGGTTTCACTGGCTGCTCAAATTGTGTGAATTAGAAGAGTTCGAATCAAAGAGCTCTCGGAAGTTTTATTCCAGAGCCCTGCAACAGATTGAATTTCCCGAGGGTATGGCAAAATATTCCGTTCGATCGGCTAAAATAGACTGCATCTTAAATCAAAAATCTTGTTTAAAACTTCCTCTATTGAACGCCCTATAATGAAAAAAGTAAAGAAGCAATTTTGAAGGCTTAACATGGACGCTTTAAATATTTACTCCTATTAGGAAAAAATTAGTTTAAAATATACAATCTGCAAGTGTACGTAGGAGCAAATTTGTGGAAAAAGACTCATACGTTCCCAAAAGTTTCAGGCAAAAATTAGCAATCAAGTTTCATTCATGATTGATTACGTCGCATACGTATAAAATATCAATTGAAATCGATATCGAATGAGATTTCCACCAGCTCAAAAAAAGGTAGGGTTTATATAAGCCCAAACTCGGCCAGTAAGGTCGGGTGCGAGTCGGTGTAACTCCAAAAAAATGTAGCTGCTAATTACACTCTTAATTTGGCTCGATTATGGTGACCTGTGGCTAACTTTGGGCCGTAACTTCATTTTATTATCCGAGTTTTCCCATCGAATTCTCAATCGGCTGATGCTTGGAGAACGAATCGAAACAGTTTATGTGAACTGATTTTCACTCAATGTCTGGAGAGTTTACTGTGCTTTGAGTAAAAAATAGATGAGTTCAACACAGTGAAGAAAATCTTAACTTACTCTAACTTACATCGCTCTTCGGGGCCTGGAATTTCCTATACTTAAGCACCATAGCGACTTATGATAAAGGTTTTTAAAAGATACTGAAGGTTCCCAAATGTTGACTTTAAAACACAGGCACGGACTGAAAAGTGTATATGATCAAACATAAATAAGAAACAAGTGGCTGTTATACGCAAGTCAATGAAAACTTTAACTGCTTGCCATCTATCAGATTAGACAGTCTCTGCGACGTGTTCTATTTAATTCAGAAATCCGCTTCTTTGCGTTTCTACGGCTAGGCTTCATCTTAGAAATGAAACTTTTTATCTTACAAATGTAATTTCATCATATAAATTTTCGGATACATTGTTTAAAGAAGACTTCGAATTCATTTATATTCACTTTTAAATTGTGATAATAGCATGATATGAAAATATTTAAAACAGATGACACACCTCAAGAATATTTCACAATAATTACTATTCAGTTGTTCCACGATAGTTTCGTACTGGTACAGATAGAAAGATACCCATTGCCTCCAGTACGTAATCATAAAGTTCTTTTTTTTATAATACCTGATTTTTTTACTATTCTTCTGTACGTGAAATATTGGCAATTTTACAAAGAGGAAATTTGAGAATGCAATTCTACAAGACTCACGAGTTTATTTTCTCACCATAGCATGAAAGCATTTGTTTTCTGAAACACTTCCTACTTTGAATCGTCTTTGTGAACGACTACTAACATTTAACTAACTCTGAGAACAAATAAATGGAATTTCAAAGGATTCGAAGAATTTTAGATGTTCGTAATTTCCATCTATCATTTGCTTAAAAACATCCGCAGTTTATTTCTCCAAAATATTAAAGCATACACGATACCAAAATCAAAATCTTCGTTCATGAGCACGCCAAACATTCATAATTCAGGGATCGCTGAATCTTTACAGCTAAGAATGGAACGTCAGGGAAAATTTAAATCTAACTTGCCTGATACCCGGAATGTATTTTCACGTCGAGGATAGATTTCCCCAATGTTTGGAAAATATTGTTTGGAAACTGAGCGAGCGCGAATAAAACTGATTTTTGCAGATTTCAACTCATGGCTTTTCTGGAAGTTTCTCTGTCAGTTATCTATGATGTGTTGATTTATTGGTAACTACTGTCCATGCTTTTACATGCTCGTATTTTTCACTTCATTTACCCAATTGTCTGTGCATTCACATCATGTTTATTTACGCATGTTTTCACAAGAAATGAAAATAATTTTCTCTCACAGTTTAGAAAATTTATCTGTAAACCTGGTTTGTTTATCAGTAATTTCTGCGATCACGCTTAATCCGCTGGTTTTTCTTTGCTCCAAGAAGTCACTGAAAAAATAGAGAGAATATACGAGCTGGAATTCTACTCTTATACTCGATTTCAACTTAAAGTTCATCGTTTCAAAGTGGAATCCTGCCATTTTAATGAACATAAATATTCACTGCAGTGGCACACCTGAGGAACAAACAAAGCAAAAATAAGTGGGCCAATTTTGGACTCGCTGGTTTTGGGCCTCATTACCAGCCGTGAATGCCGTAAAAATTCCCTTTCCATTCCAAGTGCTCGGAATATTTTGCGCGTGGCTGCATTAGAGCAATCGTTGATGTCATAGCAACTGCCCCTCAAAGGGCAAACTCCGACCTCGCCAACTTTCTCGGACCTTTGCAATTTTTCTCATTATTCAAGCTAGTTGGACTTGGACAGCAGCCAATAGCCCCAGCGCTCAAGTTGCTGCTTGATGGAAAGTTTTCCAAATCCACATATGGAAAATAGGCTAGCGAACGCAACACTCACGGAACCCCAGTGGACGATAGAAACCTGAACGTAGATAACCTCGTACATCAGGTCCCATAATTATGCTAGGGATGTCAATAGGATGAAAAAAATTAGATCCCATAGGAGCGTGCCGAATTATTATAAACTTTCTTCGACTTCTTTGCTCGTTGATTTGAAAAATATCTAGCAATGTTTTACGTGAGCGAAAAAAATCTCTCAATTACTAATACAACATAACTTCCCATCACGAGCAGAGTTTGTAACCTACGTCTGTTTATGATCTTTTCAATGATTCTGCTCAATTTAGCTTTGGCTGTGACGACTCCAAATGTGCAGGTAATAGACCTGCAATATTACTCGATAATTCCTGATTCCCGATGACTCTTGAATCTCCGAAGTAAGCTCCTAAGTAAGCTTGCAATAATAGAGGAGCAGATCAACCTCCAATTGTTTTCAAGGTGCTTCGTAGCCCTATCGTGGGAAAAGTTGAACAGGTGAAATTGAGCAAGTTAAACAGGCAAATGCATTTCATTGTTTCATATTACTTCGGACATTCCTTCGGAGATTCCTTCGTAGCTTACTTCGGAGCTTACTTCGGAGCTTACTTCGGAGATTCCTTAATAAAATGATCACACAAAGTTTCTGGGAATAATCCTTGATAAGCATTTGACGTT
>VOMN01047817.1:0-36928 GCA_014899125.1 Orchestia grillus | reverse complement strand
TACTATAGCAACTGGGGATGTACAGTACGTCCATAATACTGAAAATCTACGGCGCTTTATGTGGGATCGATCGCACAACTTTCCTACGGTCGGAAAATTGAATACCGGCAGTGACGACTTGAATGTTTATTTTACGTTTTCATTCAGCTACTAAATGTCCTTCGATGAATTTTTGCATTAGATTTTATGTTATGCACCGGTCATGTTAAAAAAATTTCTTCGATAGAAGTAACTTTTAGGTCTTCACCAGATGACCACTGATCAATCTTGAGGATCCAAATTAGAGTTCTCCTATTCACGAGTTTTATTGAATATCGCAGGCGACAGTATCTGCATGAAGTACATAAATTCACCCCAGTATTTTGTTGAAAACTAATTAAACCTATATATCAAACAAGCAAACCAATTTACATGGCAATTTTGAACAAATCTGCATTTGCATCTAGTATTTTATTACCTCGTTAAAAACTAGCCTTACAGAACATGGTGAGATTCCTCGGCTGAGCTAACGTCAGTTGTGGCAAGCCTCAAGGAGCAATCCAGACTCAGCCCGTGACAACCGTCCGTCCGCAATGAACATTGTTTTAAGATCATGTGATACCCGTCCAGTCTTACAATAGCATCTTCAACCACAACTAAAGTTGAAATTCTATTGTTAATACAAGAGACATTAGGTAGGGATATTTATTACTTCTTAAAGCAAAAGAGCATATATAACATATATTTCACACCTATTTTCTGGTGAATATCCTTTATAATTTTTTTCAAATGTGCTTGTTAAATGTATGGTGTTAATAACCATTATAATAATTTAAATACTTAACAAAATTTACATTTACCAACATTTATAACCGAAAACATAAATCTACGAATGAAGCGTGGGCCTCAATATTTATTGAATACCAACTCTCAACTTTATGAACAAAAGATGACGACTAGCATGAACGCTAATCGGAGCTGTACCTAGTGTAACCAATATATGATCTCTTCCCATTTCTAGTTTGAAGTTCTTGAAATTGAGTAAGAATATCTTATTCATTCTATTACTGATGAATATAAAAGCAAAAATCCGCTATTATAGATATCATCTTATGAAACAGATATCATTTATATCATTTGATACGCTGTTAAATTCATCTGACGATAGTGTATAACTCAAGGAACACATTTTATAGAAGAACGAGACGATACAGCGACGTATTACGGTGTTATCTGTTTTATGCATCCTAATTAAAAAGCGCTGTCAAGTGTACAACTGAAACGATCTCGAGCAATGTTTTCCTTTCGTTGATTTTGCATGGGAAGAGACAACCCTTAAATTCAGCACTATTTCATGCAATGATGCAGGGAAAAAATAACTGGAGCCATAATTCTCGAGAAGAGCGCCAGTTCTTGCGTGTCGTGTTCACCACAGAAGCAGACGACCCCCAGTCAGGACATCGTGCAAAATTTGCATGAGCCATCGAGCTGATGTTCCCGTCATTGAGTTGAAGTTGCAGTAAAAAACTGGGCTCGAAAATGAACTCCACAGACAGTGAAATGTACCGTAGGAAAAGGTACAAAAATTTCGCATACAAGCGGTGGGGTGAATTTGACGTCTGTACATAAGATTTCTTACGAAATTTGTTGTGACAAGAAACAATCCTGCTGCAGTGCATAAGTGTCAATACAAACTCCACTGGTGGATCAAACAGTGGATTAAAATTAACGTCTGTTCATAGAATTTCTTATGAAATTTACTTCGACGAGGGTCAACCGTGCCTCTATGCATCAAGTTTAATGCAATCTACGCTCGTGCAGATTAAAGACACGTTGAAGTGTGCAGATGCCCTAGAGGTGCCAATACTATCAATTTTTGATGGCTCAAGTAGAGAAACTAGCTTATCTTTACAGTCATTATAATCAAGAAAATTCGGAAGTTGTATGGCACAATTTCTAGTGACTTTGATACATTGATAGTGTTCTTCAGTGCAAATATTCCATGATATTCCGTAATTTTTTTAGCCAACTTTAATAGTTTGTGTAACAGTAATTGTACAACTGAAGTGTTTTCTAATTCTCATCATAGATTCCTTTACACCTCTCCCCAAACGCATGGTAGCATGTCCGTCTGTGACGTCTCCTAATGCCCCAGCTCGTTCGCACTGCTTTTGTGCCAGCGACTCTAAATTCAGCGAGTCGTATTTCTAAATCTTGTCTTCTGACGACGAGTTTTACCATCGAAAAGTTTCTCATTTGATTCCCTAAATAAAATATTTTACAGAAATTCAAATAATAGAAAGATAAAATAAAAAAGAATTTGTAAAATTCGTAACGACAGCGATTACTTTTAACGAGCTCCATTTTATCTGCCCTATTAAAATCTAATTAATTTGTGAAAGAAACCACATAATTATGTCCACTTGAAACATTTAATCATCGAGTGGCCAGAAGCTGCTGTACTGTGTCGTTGGGAAAACCGAGAAGCGCTGGTGATCGCACTTTTTGATTTGTTAAATTCCAAGCCAATTAGAGATTACGTCATCTGATATAAAAAATATATTTTTTATCACCGTAATTCTGTAATTTGTCATTACTGTAATAAGTCCCGAAAAGTTTAAGTAACATGCATAATTCAATGTAATCATAGTTCGAATACTTGAGAATGCTCCCAATCTTACTTTTAATACTTTCATCGACCCTTTTTTATGAGCAAAATATGCACTTTCTGATATCGCAATTGAAAGTGTCAAATTTAATACTTCGTTAATGTCAATTCTCTGTTTAATAACATACGGAATTTAAGGAAACTTTTTTTAAACACTAGTTTTCTATTTATGATTTGTTTGAGTTATGTGGTGATATATTTATGATCGATATTCGCACATATTCGCATCTGCACCTGTAGGCAACACAACTACCGAATTAACCTGCGGTAGCGATCAATTCTAAAATTGATCATAGTACATAAAACGCAAAAACTATAAAGTATATTGTATAATTGAGCGCGGTACTCGTTATAAATTATCTGAATTTGCGTCTTACTGAGTTTGAATGCTCGGACTGCTTTCATTTTTTTCCGAGAAAAATTTTATTTTTTTTTATCATCAGTCAGACAGCCAAGCCTTTCCAATAACGCTCGCATGCAAGGCCGAACTGGACCTAAATTTCTCTCAGATAGCACAGCTCTGGTCATCTCTGGTAAGCCAGTGATAAATCTCCGATATGTACGTACAGGATCCTAATCCGATAATTACGTCCAGGATCCTAATCCGATAATTACGTCCAGGATCCTACCACCGCACGCGATAGACAGAATTCCTGAAAAGTACTCACTTAAGTACTTGTGGGATCAAAGTTGATTAGTATAGTCTTATCCCGCATTAGAAGCCAGATCGCTTCAGACAAATAATCTTTCCACGTGTAGAGCGGTACCAACTAGAGCAAGCATCGATTAGCACGGAGAATATTAGTGTCATATGAAACAAATAAAGCTTGTTATAAGAAGGAACGCGAGTGGTTGTTTGCTGGAACTGATCTAGCCCTCTATGTGGTGAACGACTGTATTTAACAAATGGTCAAGATGTCCCCAGGTGGTGATATTAGCCATCCTTGTAACAATTGCAGGAGTCTTAAGAAAGTTCAGGCTTCGAAAAACAAATGCCTCGAGTTTTTTTATCCTTCTTCTTGTTTCCATGAGGGTAACTTACGTATCCGCCTCTTGCACGGTGTCAATGTGTGATATATTACTTCTTATTCTTACTTCCACCTAGCACCCATTTGAGGGATAATATCTGTGTCGATCGGCTCCCGCTGCGCCGACACACGAATGCCTTTCGCTCCTGGTGAAATTGGGTAGCATTGAACTTTATTGAAAAAATTACCATTTTTACAATGAAATTTTAGTTCAATTTAATAGAATATTCTGCACAATAGGAACCTCGTTAAAAACAAGCTTTCTCTTCCAGTTCGTCAGCTCGGTTAATTTATCCCCCCTCGTGAAGGCGCCTGGCGCACTCCACCAGCTTGCAAGCGTCTATCAGAGCTGGCTGGTTAGAGGCTCCATAGCAGATATTTCCTACTTCACAATATATGCCCAGTAATCAGGGTGCACAACACAGCTTATGTATTTAACAGCAACTTTGTACGCGAAGAAAATAATTTCATGATCTATATTTTTCTTTAACATCTTACTCCCCCAGTTTTGATAAGGTAATTGCTTGGCTCAGACAAGCCCCTAATAATTTTGGTAATTATACTGAAAACGCCACTGAGATCCTCACAATGTAGAGGTCAATTGACAACACGGAACAACGCCAGGTTTTATTTACTCAGCTCTCCCTTAAGATGATGTGCTTAGAGTTTCCAGTATGTAATGTACGACGTACTCCTGGCATCAACGAACCAGAGAAAAGTAAAGTCGAGGGTATCAATTCTTTCCTGATTATTTGTCTCAGGCTCCTAATAAAGCGTCAAGTGAAGCTCGGAAACAGGAGTTAAATCAGAGCAGGGGGCGTGAGTTAAAAAAATTGAGGCACTTCGACACTTCAAATTGCGCACTTCAAATTAAGACATTTTCACGATCGTTTCGTGACTCAATTAGCGCATTTCCCTCCACCGAATGTTTTTATGGCCTGCCTCTCCAGCACTTAATTGCTTCGAGTTTTGACTAACAGGAATTTTATCCTACGTTTATTGACAGATTTATGAAATATTGACATAGTATCACTTATTTTTCAGTAAAATGTTTTCAATTTAATTTTATAATCCTGAAGGATATTAGAACTTGTTTTGAATTTCAGATTCTGTACACGACAATGCAAAAATAGTCAACCCTAAATGGTAAACATTCTCGTGAGTGAGATTAGAATTTTGGCTCGTTACATAATTTACTGAGGTAGAGACAACTGGGATACCCCTCTTTATCTCAGTCATAAATGCGCTGCACAGAATAGACTGAGCTTTTGAAAGTATCTGTAAGTACGCGGAAATTATTAACAAATAGGTAGAAATTTCCTAAAGCCCCGTATCAAATCATGGTGAGATGGTTGTGCTTTTTATTTTGCATCATAGATAGTAAAAGCAGACGATAGTTTGTTGAAGTTGCTTCCTAATTATGCAATTTACTAGCAAAAAATCACAGCGTTCGTTTGGAAAAACAATCGCCGTAAGCTCACTTATGTTGTCATCGAGGTAGATGTAGTCACGAAAATTCTTAAAAACAGAAGTAGGCGCTATCGCTCCCTGCCATTGCACTTTGGATAACCTCTTTAAATGAAAAGTAAACCACCTTAAAAAAAGCATTTTAAAAAAATGCAAAAACTTTAAAGTGAAATGAGATACATGTACAAAATGTGGTCATACGCCGACAGTGTTATACTGACGAATCAATGAATTTCATTCGTTTTTCTGATAGAATGGCTCTAGTAATTCCAGATTATGGACAACGCAAGAGGCTCTAACACCTACGAAATGGAACCCGACATTACCTGCTTGTAGGCATCTATCCCATTTATGTGCATCAATGTTCTGTTCCGGTGACACGTTACTGTGGTCGGTACTGCCCGTGATGTGCTCGTTCCTCCAGAGGACATCGTCCTAACGGCCAATTCCCAAAGAATTGTCCAGCAATTCCAGTTTTTCCGCGATTTGAAAATTGAGTTTGGCTCAGAGTCGGAATCGATTCAAGATTGAGTTTACATGGACGAATGACGCCTTTTTTCTCCGGTGTTAGTTCGCCGACTGATGTTGGCGGGAAATACGCGTAATAAAAGAGGAAAACCAATTAATGTTCTTTTTCAGGGTCAATTTTACTGGATTTCCCTAATTTCAAATTCTGAACAAGAAAGGGAACAAACTCTGAAACTTTGTCTATTGGTATCAGCATTATTATTATTATCAGTATCAACATTATTCTCATTTATACTCATTATTTTTACTAATGGGTAGAATAGCACATAGTTTAAATCTCCACTACCAATATTGAGACTATAAGGTAAGCTCCGGGCAATTGTCGTAACAAAATAGCAACCGCTGAACTTCTGGAGCAACTAATAAATTCGTTGAATTTCGATGAGTTGATGAATTCCTTACTGAGAGCAAAGTAGTTTTTGTATCATCCGGATGAAAAGGAAATTATCTGATCATGATTACTATAGCATCCCTCTCTCTAACACTTTCGCATCCTCATGGCGCACATGTGCATCATGTGGTATTTTGCTACTTTCCGCTCAACTGCTGTTGTCACGTGTATCTTCGTTATCACGCATGGGCTGCAAATGTGTTTGCTTTGTAGAACCATTACGACAAAGAAAATTGCAAATTAAATGTTTATTCATGAAAAAAATGTTGATGAATTCATGGAATCATGAAATTGATTCTCTGGGTAACCTTGAATGTGCTAAGTAACTTCACCAATAGATACTACTTTAACATGTTCTTTCCAACATCATTTAGCAATTTAAGGGACGTTTATTGAATTAGCAATAGAAAAATTTATCGCTTAGGGTGGAGCATGTGCCTCGTTATGCAGGGTGTCCCTGAATCCAACTCACCCGAAAATGAGTAAGAAGATATGAGATTAATTTTGGAAGGCATGTTCCTCTAAATAATATGATCGAGGGCGTTAATGTATGACTCTATGATATGGATGGTTGAGCACATCATCAAATACTTACGTAGCTAGTTTGTTATGAACATCGAAATTTTTAGCAATTTTTATTGTAAGAAATATTGTTTGATCATGACTCTTGCATGAAAAGCATAACAAAAACCGTCAAAACCCATCAAACAAGAAGATGTTTACTAAAAAAATACATTTTCAATGTTGTTAATGCGTTATTAGCATCCTAGCTGACTTTGTATTCCGTCAAATTAGAAAATTAAACAATTTTTACTTAAATCAAAGTATATATTACGTCAGACTAGAAAATTGTGAAATTTTTATCTATGGAAAATTAGTCCCAACAAGAAGAAGTCACGAGGGAGACTGACTCATCACACATTTCCAGGTTCGATTTCATGAGACGAACTGTGTAACATAAAATACGTAAATATTCAGTCCCAACGATGTTGTACGAATTTCGCAAAAAATTCAACTTCTGATACACAAAACTGAAATTTTTGTAAAATGGGAGAGGGACGGGTAATGTTCAGTAAATTCAACGTAGGAAAAGTAGAAGGTGGAAAATATTAGGCTATGGAAGCTCGATTTTACCTCGGAGTGTTTATGCGACTACTTTTAGAAATATCTGGATAGATCTATGTGGGTCAGCCGCCATTCGTCAGTATAGTACTGCAGTGGCAGGCGGCATGTGAGGGTGGGTGTGGCTATATTATCCCATGCAGATTAAGTGTTTTGAGTCTCCGCAATATAATGTATTTTAAATATGTTTTATGAATTGGTTCAGAGTTACGTTAATGAGTTGTTAACGTACGTTGCGAAAGACTCTTTTAAGGGTAGGACCTAAAATTTCGAGCTATATTCAGTTACGTAATAATTAGCCGTGAAATTTTGTAATAAATCAATCGCTTTTAATCAATTAATTTATTGATTTTCATTTCATATGAAGTTTAAATAAATTGCCAGAGCAAGTTGCACTTTTACATTAAATACCGCCAGGCGTGTTGCATTTGACGTATTTATACATGTGCTTCGTACGGTTATGCGAGGCTAATAAGTGTGTCAAAATATATTTATGACACATTTCTGCATAAGTTTTGCGACAAACACACGACTGTACAATGTGTGCCAGAAATGCATCTTATTTCACAGTGTACAATTTAAACGGCTTCTCTCGAATTGCGAATCGAATTCTTTTTTTTTAGCCTTTCTTACGGAAGACACTTCATCTCGATGTGAAAATTTCTTACTTTCTAGTAAAACAGTTTCGCAGTTTTTAAAAACTTCCCGAAAAAAGACTGAAAAAATTGTACATACAGCGTTATCAAATAAGATGATCTAGCTGTATGTTTTCAGTTGGACATGTAGACGTGGCAGTTTCGAATCCCTGTTGAAGTACGAGTACATTAAAATCTATTTTTCGTTGCATCTCATCCCGTAAGTCGAAAGTTTTCAAATTTTAATCAAAGCGAAGAAGCCATATAGAAATCAATATACATTTATGGCATTTAATAATCGTAACTGCAAATGAACTCGAACAACATGGCTACTGATGTAAGAAGCATTACGGGAATTTGATCTTTATTTGCACGGCTTGTTCAACATGTGGGCCCTCTCAGGGTTATAACTTATCGATCGTTCAGCGGTTACGTAGCGGAACAAATATTTGATGAGTGTCAATATATTCGCGATCTCCGGTCGGAGTTACCATTGTTTGACGTTCACGCCCAGTCTAGCTTTTTTCCGGAGTATCTGTAGTTTTTTCATTTTGGCCGCCCATGGTTAGATTTTGCCGCCTGATTATTTATAATTATCGACAAGGAGGCGAGAAAGTTAAGCTACGCACTTGAACAAATACTGAAGCAAAGTCGCCAAGCTGTACGTATTATAACCCAACTGGGATATCGTCTCCAACACAGAAACCCAATTAGCTAACTTTCGAAACACTTGAAATATCCTCATATTAGTTACTGCCTTAGGTGCGATCCCACGACTTGACTAGCTTATCATCAATCGTTTTTTGCTTGAGCAACACAATTTAATTTGAGTGTAAATATTTTTCGCCCTACTGAAAATTGCCAAAAATATTCAATCGATCGAACTTTTGTTCAAGGCCTGCGCCGGTCGCTGGACAATCAATTGAAGGTCTGGTATCAAAGGCTCTAGCGCTTGTCACAACTATTAATTGGAGACGCTTTAAAAAATTTCTCGAGCGATTGGAAGAGCAGCAGAGCAAACAATAAAATAGGTATTTTAAGCAGGTGTGGCTTAAATAAAAAATTTTCCCAACTTTGATATCTGAGAAGACAAATATACTTAAATACACACTGTCGCTTTGACTCTAGGGTTACAAAAGATACAAAAAAATTCTCCCTCAACTACCTTGCCAGGGCGCAAGTGAGACTGCAGTCGATGAGTGGCTGAAGCAAATATGAGCACAGGAATTTGATGTCCGAGCTTGTCAGGGAATGTAACAGCCTCTGTTGCGCTCCGTACGTACGTCAATCGGTGGAGTACTCATACGAACGATTCCGTAGCATAATTAGAACCAATGTAAAAAATGCTTTCAAAAAACCAATGTACTTTCAATCGTCTCCTGATAAAATTTTCGATTATAGCTACTTTCTCCAGTGCAGCGTGAATATGCCTTAAAACTATACGTACATATATTGCTAGTGGTACTCCCCATGAGGTAGAATATTGAGTATTTGCATGTTGAGGTTAGTGAAAGCTGATCAGCATTTAATAATTCAGTATGCAGAAGCAACTGGAAGCTGGAAGCAGAAATAAGGTTTGGCCTAATGCAAGTAATGAGAAAAAAATTATTTTTGCCTTCAGACGTCCTAATAAACTCAGAAAATATTTGTCCACCAGTCTCCAGTGAAATGATAGTGGATTTTTTCACTAGAGGCAAATATACGAATGCAGGAAAACTAAAATACGTACTGTAGTAGACTTTGGCAGAGTAGCGTAGTGGCTTCGATCGTATTAATGTACGTGAGGTTACCATTACCTCTCTGTTACTTCACCCACCATTATCACCCACTTGTTGAGGCTCCTATGGGATGCCGTTGTATAATTACACTCGTGATGTACGAGTTTGGACTGAAATACTAGAGACCACTTTGTGTGAGGAGAGAGGAATACATCAGGTGACTCAATTGAACCTGGATTCCAAAACGCATATTCCGTGTATTTCTAAGTCAAGAAATACCACCCGCTCACCAACGAGGTACAGAAGGTGCGCTATACGAGTACGTCGTAGTGTACATAGAACGTGCAAAGTCTCGACCTTACACCTCGCCGACGAGGTATACGTAGGAGGTACGCTATACGTCGCAGTGTAGGACTTGCGAAGTCCCTGCCGCATCTTAGGGACTTCGTGCCTGTCGAGTTCCTCTACTATTAGGACTGTGATGCAAGGAAGGTGTGCTGATTGTGCCTGTTTTAGTCTTAAATAATAGGGAATTGAAGCGTTTCAGCTGTATGCCTAACTAATCAAACAACAAAAAGGAACGCTTCACGAGTCTGTTATGGATTTAACATTACGCTAATGCTTTCTTTTTGCTGCAGAACCTTCTGATGCCTTCCTTCTCAAGAAAACTCCTCGGCTCTTTCTCATGAAGGAAGCAGGCGGTCTGCCATTAATGTCCTTCTGTTCAAGTGTAGAATTTTCTCCTCTCATTCTATTTTCCTTGTTATTCGCGATTACACAGCCTTATTTCTGCATGATGTGACAGACTGATCCAACCTCAGTTTAACCTCAATCTCAATGAAATTACACTGACGATGTCGCTCCTATTATGAAGAAACAACTGGCTAACACTGACGTTATAAAAGATTTTCTGCACACGCTCTCCGTTGCCGTCGCGACCGCATCACAACTGGCAACAGCTTGGAGTGTTATGCAAGAGAAGAGCACCTTTATGGTTGCCAGTAAATTTGTCGTATTCAAGAAATATCAAGACCAGAGTTTCAGAAACACATATCTTCTTTGCAGCAAAGTTTGAGCTGCCCTCTGAGAAAACCTCTGCTCACCAAGCCCGCTAATACAATACAGTGACGAAGAATCTGAACGGCGATTTGCATGATAAAACATAAACACATTCAAGATAAGCGAGGAATATTTCTTCACTTGGAAATGTTTTATAACTAATCAACGCGTAATTTGGTTAATAAATGGCAATGTATCTGAAGAGGACTTTCTAAATTGATAAAAAACAATCATGACCGAATTGGTGGATGTTATAAAAAATTAAAAATGGAAGTTTTAATAATTAACCATTACATGGGCGTCGGTCAATACTTTGATGCGCTAACGAACAATCATAGAAAGTTTCATTTATCAATAATTAGATATTACAGTAAAACCTAGCGCTCTGTCTAAACAAATCAGATCAAACAAGAAATTTGAGACTTTATTTTCCATACTAACCTTTCTAAAGAGATGAAACTTAACCTGATGGCTTGTATACCAGTTTATGGTTACAGTACAAATTTTCAAACGTATTTGTTACCAAATAGGAC
The DNA here is from genome assembly GCA_014899125.1 of Orchestia grillus. NCBI lineage: Eukaryota > Metazoa > Arthropoda > Malacostraca > Amphipoda > Talitridae > Orchestia > Orchestia grillus. Next base: position 25,800 of record VOMN01047817.1, on the reverse strand, counting down.
ATGATTTTCCCTGCATTACGCTTAATCCCAAGCGTTTTGAGAAGTAAATGCATTGGGTTTTATAAGAACATAAACTTGCGAGTTTCTGCGTTAGAGAATAATTTTAATCAGTTGACATTCTCACATTACACGCGTATCATTACGCCAACAAAAGCTAATGTTTCTTGCACATTTTTTGAAGTTACAAGAGCAGACAATTTCCCTCAGTTCCTTCCCGAGCAGCTGGAGCTGACTTGAATGAAAGCAAAAACCATTTTGTCGTCAAGTATTTCCAGGCCCCGACACACTTTACTCTCATCATCTAATGCACCTGTTGTTACTTTTGTGCCCGTTTGTTTTTCTGCATCACCTCACTGGTGCTCTGAGTGCTGGGTAACAGTAAGGGTATTTCAGCATCACCTCACTGGTGCTCTGAGTGCTGGGTAACAGTAAGCGTATTTCTGCATCACCTCACTGGTGCTCTGAGTGCTGGGTAACAGTAAGGGTATTTCTGCATCATCTCACTGGTGCCCTGAGTGCTGGGTAATAGTAAGGGTATTTCTGCATCACCTCGCTGGTGCCTCGAGTGCTGGGTAAGTGAAAGTATTTGATCCGAATGATGGATGCATCGCATCATTTATGTTCCCATGTACGATACATGACACGTAAATGCTTCGATACGGAATTAATTCCCCTGATGGGAATTAAAATAAGCTATTAAGTTTACTTTTGAAGGCATAAAATCAAGCTGCCAAAATCGGTTCATTTAGCTCGATGAAAGTCACCCCTTGAGCAGCTTTTGGATCTTCCACCGCAGGTTACGACTTCAAAATGATGATCTAATTACTCAGGCGCTGTAGCCTCACTACCTTCATCACCGCCTAATTACTCAGGCGCTGTAGCCTCAGTACCTTCATCACCGCCCAATTACTCAGGCGCTGTAGCCTCAGTACCTTCATTACCGCCTAATTACTCAGGCGCTGTAGCCTCAGTACCTTCATTACCGCCCAATTACTCAGGCGCTGTAGCTCGTCCACTCCCCAAGATGCAAGACCGAGCTAAAAAGTACGTTGCACATTGTGAACTGAACAAAAAACCTGAAAACATTAAGACAAAGCAATGTCAGTGTAAGCAAATGGCGTTACGCCGCACGCCAGTGTATGGAAATGGGGTTAAGCTACACGCCAGTGTATGCAAATGGCATTACGCCACACGTCAGTGTAAGCAAATAGGGTTACGCCCCACGTCATTGTAAGCAAATGGTGTTACGCCACACGTCAGTGTAAGCAAATAGGGTTACACCACACGTCAGTGTAAGCAAATAGGGATACGCCACACGTCAGGGTATGCAAATGGCTTTACGCCACACGTCAGTGTAAGCAAATAGCTTCCACTCTTCAAACGATGCGAGGGACTGTCTTTTCACAAAAATATAATAGCATTAAACTAAAGTATATCACTAATTTCACATAAAAACTTCACAAGTTTTTGTGTGTGACTACATATTGTTCAAAGAAAATGTCAGTAAATTAGCAGGCAATACATCAAAGGGATCAAAGTTATATATTATTCGCTACCATTTCCTGAAGACTAACGCCTCATAGCAATAACAGGCTAATGCCTTTTGATCTGCAATGATCTGTAATGATCTGTACGTTGAAAGTGTGCGGTGCACACTGCTGTCAGACCATTTATTTCGTAGAAGAAATAGAGGATATCTTTTCTCAGACTTAAGCAATGCCTGATTCCTTGGATGCGTTTGGGACGGCATCATGTCCGACAGCGAACAGCGCGGCTGCAAATAATCACCAGAAAAACGGCGCTGTAATTCTGCCAACTTCTTGAAAAACTTTCAAAATTATTGTGCAGACGACCTCGAAATGTTCAATGAGTTGCTGTAGAAAAGGGAGCTCCTGGACATTATTTTTTCTTGGCGAGTTGCTCAAAAGCAAGCATTCATTAAATTTGTAATGATAAGTAGGAGTTCCAAATGCACGGGAAATTTTATACTCATTCGTAACAAAATGGGCATCTACAGTTGCCTGGCCAATTGATGATATGCAAATTTAAGTTTGATATTTCCCCGTTGAAATTTACCGTTGTGGTTGCAGTCTTAATAAATCCGCCTAGAAATCTTACCGCCAATAAAAGTAAATAAACTTCAAGAGAAGTCAGGTTCCGTTTTATGCTGAGCATCGGTGATACTTTGTTCCATAACTCTGAACAAATATTTGCATAAAATTTAATGGCTTACAGATTTTCCGTCAGTTCTTAACAATTGAACAGCACTCGCGTTTGCAAAATCCCTTTATCCGTACATAACTTACCCAATTTTTTAATCAAGGAAATAGCATAAGTCAAACATTCAACTAGAGTATTGTAGAGAAATCCAGAAGAAAAAATAAGTTCATTTTCGCCTCTAAAACTAAGTTTACTATCTTACCGGAGACCACGTTAGCATAGTGCTCAAATATGTAAACGCTTATTTTTTCTCTATTTTAGTGAATTTTATCGTAGATATGAAGCAAATTTCTTACATCGAGAAACGGTTTTTGCACAGTACTTCGTTAGCTAGGAATAGCCATCAAATAATTTTTTTTTTCCTGGTTTATGGTTCGAGCAAAAGCGGATTTGAATTAACTTAATACGTATAAAGGTTTCGTATTTTCCTCAGGTGTACAGTCGTTTTCTAACATATGAGACCTAACACACGTTCCTCGGACATGAAATTAGTCACCTATTGTTTTCGAGCTCCAATTATTAATTACGTTCATTAATCGGTTTTGAAAGCTGCGTTATATGAAACCAATGAACAAGCATTAGTCAACATTCAGAGTGGTTAAAATACAGATTTGTTTTTTGGTTGCTTCACAGCGATGGGACGAAAACAAAACGTCTAGAAATGGTAATAAAGGAGCTATTTCATTGGTACGGCTAAGGGACGCCCAGTGAAGGAAATTGCGGAATTCGCTCGTGTTTCATGCCACTTTGTTATGCAGGTCTTCCAACAATGGAAACAATCCAATACATACGGCAAGTTAAGGCCAAATTATGGTCGGAATAAAATTCTAACATAAAAACTGCTGGTGTGTGTGTCGAATTCCTGACCGGAATCGTTTTATATCAAGGATCGGGCTTATGCGATACGTCGATGACGGCTCTTCTCTTGCTGTTTCTGAACGAATTCTTCGTAAAGAACTCCATGCAGTGGATTCATGGAGCAGAGGGGCTCGTGAACGGCCAATGTAAACTCCTGTCCACAAGACCACTCGTTTAACCTGAGTCATAGCACACGCACATTGGGCTGTAGAGTAGAGAAGTGCCTTGTGGTCAGATGAATCACAATTCTGTCTCTAAAACAATGATGCCCGTAGTCGTATAGATCGAAAACCTCATGAACCATGTGTGCAAGAGGCTATACGGGGAAAAGGAGTTTCTGTCATGCTCTGGGGCTGTTCCGACTACGAGAAGTGGGTCGTGTAGTTGAAGTATTCGTCAAACTGAATTAGCACGTCTACACTAAATGCTAGATTACCAAGTTTCGCCATTTGCACAATATCTGAATGAAAAACGGCATGTTGTTTTACCCATCGTGTACATCGGGCTAGAACTGTCATTAATTGGCAACGTAGTCATTCAGGATCTGTCAAGCATTTAGATTGGACAGCTAAGCTCCCAGATATGTACCCAAAAGAAAATTTATGAGACCACGCTGAATGACATGTTAGGCATCAAGAAGATCGTCCATATACTGCAGTCACACTACAAGATCAGTTGATGCAGGAATCGTTTAAAATCGAACAGGTGTACATTACGACGCTTGTAGACTCATTGACGTGCAGCATTGCCGTCATTATTCGTGCTCGTGGAGGTCCAGCTCCATATTTGTAGCAGCTGATTAATTTTTTGTCCTGAGCTTATTACACGGTTACGTCCGTTTTCTGTGTCCCCTCCACATTGAAAGGAAGCAAAAAAATAGTTATAGGTATAAAAAACATGTCATTTAGTGCTAGAAATATAGCGGAAAAAGTGGAACCGCTAGCCGAACAAATCAATAAACTGAAACCAACAATAATTCCTGTGTGTATGAAGTAGGTAACATTCTATTTTAAGTGATAGATTTGCTAACGAATAAATTAACAGTGCACATGAACGCCTGCGACTTCCATTGTATCTTTTACAATTTTATCATTCACGTACCTCGCGAAATCTGTGATGAGCCCAAGGCTAACTGAATACAGAGGAAACTCCCCCTGAACTCATTACATGCTAACTGACATCTTTCATCTAAGTTTATACCTGAAGTAATTTCATAAAGGTGTTCACTTCTGCCATGTTCCGGCCAACGATCGTCCATTGCAATGGAGCCAGCCTGTAGGGCACCACTTGGTCTGGAATTCACTGTAGAACTCCTGCTTGAGGCTCCATAAAAAGCAAGCAACGGTGGCCTCAACTTCACGAAAGTGCTGCTCTAAAAGTTCTTATACAAGGTTCTTTGAATTTAAATAAACCGAATTTTCTCGGTTCAGAGACTGCAAATTTCTTGGTCTACAAACCTTCGACCTGTGTGCTACGAAGAGCTCTTTGCTATTGATTCTCAATGTATGCTGTCTTTTCGGCTATGCTTTTGAAGTATTTTACTTTCTCGAACTCTCATGGCAAGAAACACACGATATGCTGCACGGTTCCTGCAAAGACTCTTGTCTTATAGGGAAACTATACTGAAGTTCTTAAAAATTTTCTTGTGTAAAAACATCACGCGCATAATAACTCAGTTTTTATTAATGGCAGAACAAAAACATGTACACTGACCGAACGTGGAAAAACTTTATCTAAGGGAGGTTCACATTAGCACGAAGGATTCAAAAGTAAATATATTGGAGACGTTTCAACATTCCTTCAAATGTAGGCATGAATTTCTAACGTAATAGTTGAGTATTTCGAAACATTTATTTTTTTAGAAGGCATATAAGTTATCAGTGAAATGTTCACCAACGAATGTATAGATTTTGTACAAAAAAGGATTTTATGAGCGGATTTTCACAAATTCACCACAGTCGCCGTTAAAATCTTACCTGGGAATTTTAAATAAAATCCTACTGACGTACTCCCCCCATTGTGAGAGATTGTCTCGGAAGCGATACTCCTTTTCAACAACATTATGCTACTCAGTGTGCCTGCCTACTAAACAATTGTGCACAGCGAACGTTGCTAGAAAGATTCCAGTATTCATGACTATGCATCACTGTCGTGTCATTCATGCCTCATCATTTTTTTAACCATTCGATGGAAAACGCTGACGTTGTTGCTCTCTGTTATTCCTTTCAGTAACACCGGCCATTCAGTATAGTCAGGGGAAAATAATTTACTGACATTCCATTTCATTTCTGTGAATATTCCTTACAGCCGCGTGAAAATTTGACAGTAAGACTTGATTTTGTTCGGAGATTCTTTAAAGAGCCAATCATCACCATTATGCTAGTTCATCGATCATTAAACAAGTACCAACATGCTTGCTGAAAAATGCTACCATAATCAAACATGATTACCATATTTTTTCTCCAAAGTCTTCATTTGCCTCCGATCTAACTCAGGATCAAAAAAAGTTTGTACCTCACATTGCCCAACGTAAGGCAGGTCACCATTACCACATGTTGCCAAGGGAGGCTAAAGTTGTACGCTTCTTCGTCTGTTCTGAAGTCGTTCGTAGTTCTCCAGTTGACCAGGCATGGCCGAATTTCAAATCACCATTTCGAATGTGGCCTGAATGCACCACACCTTCAAATTCCTATTTATTGTTGCATTTATGAGCTACAATTAGTCCAATTTTTCATTGATCAATTCTATAAAAAAAATTCTTGTGATGGAATCCTGTACTACGTTTGTTTTTGGTATTGCAATGAAGTCAGTTACATCGCTTTCTAAAGCTACAGAACCTGTTGAAAATTATTCATCAAAAGTTATCCATCAACTTACTGTGGGTAAAAGCTTGCGAGTGAAATTCGATTAATGAAAAACGTGTGATGTTTTGTTGATTTTCAATTTATACAGTGGAGTTGTGATGAGCTTTTTCGTAAGAGATGCTCATTTTGATTCCCTCGTACATACAAGCGAGCCTATATTCCTGATTGAGTCGTCCTCATTTCCGTGATTTTGCTGCATCGAATATCAAAATTACGCTCGCATTTTCAGGACCAAATTTGCGCCTTTTAGCCCATACTACTGATGCGATTATTTCTCAATACTTCCCAGTTCTGAAATGGATTACATCTGTGACAATTGCATCTGGCGGCACCGTAGATATTAATGTTACTTCATCACAATCACAAAAGTCGCTACGCGCGTATTTTGAAAGGTACACTATCAACTACGCGGTGTTTATCCATCATCTTGTATAAACACGTGCCCCCACACCATGCAGTAACTTTTATCGAAATCAAATGTTCAGTTCCCCCTACTCACACGGCACACCATCACATTTCAAGGTAATAACTGTAAGTTCAAGACGCTATGGAATTTCCAAGTCTCTTTCCTCTTGAAGGAGCAGCGGGTACTACATGGCCTCTTAACACGAGAGCTTGAAGCAGACTGGACTGTGGAGTCTCTCCGATGTCAGTGCGGCGAGGAAGTATCTCTGAAAATTTCAGTGGAGAATTGAAAATTTCAGTGATTCAGATGTGGAGAATTCTGCATTGTCTAATATATTAAATACGAGCAGCATCTTATCTTAATCACGACGACTTTGGGTTCCGACTGCCCGAATTGAAGTGATCTCACGCTCACTGAATGGTGTTCTTATCCGTACCGTTGCTTCACTACAATCCGCCTGTAAAAAAATAAGCTGTATATATATCCTTCGTTTTGATCGAGAAAAGAGAAATTATTGAAACTTGTGCTTAAATTCATATCTGTTTCTTTTTCTCAAGTTTGGCAACTTCCCCTGATATGAAAAATCTTTGACTTTCCAGGCCTGCTGAGCTCCCTCGCATGTCCCTTCCAAGTCGCGCCTGGGATCAACTTCTGCAAGTCTTTTCTCCTGCGTCTCCAACCCTCTTCTCAGGTCAGTGGGCCTGTACTCTCGCTGACTCTCTCGTGGTTCTAACCTCACGTGTCCATTACCTGCCTGCCCACGAAGATAAATAGTTGACCTAATACTCAGAATGATAAACTGACAGTTCATGTTAACCTTTGAAACAAATGGACCAGTTGTGAAGATTTTCAACACTTCAAACACTCTGTAGAATTTACATCATGATGCAGCACGTTCTACTATAAGTTGAAGAAGTGTACCGAAATTCGAATGAGCTTTTGTGTTTCATAATGTTAGATGTCAAAGCCTAAACTTTAGCTTCGAAACAGGCTTCATTTTTACGAGCACAGATCTGAACAGCTGCGCCGCCGCTTCTTCAGAGAAAGAGTTTAGCTAAAGTTTAGCAATAAATCGCAGTAATGCTCATGCATTACTGCGATGATATTGGAAACTACAAAAACTAAAACGATATAGTGGAGTTACAGTCCAACGGCATTTGCCTTGTCTTTCACAGAGAACATTTGAGAACCTCGCAATGCTGATCAAGGTTGCATTTTACGCTACAGTATCTGTGCGTGCAGCTTGGTCAGGTAGGTATGTAAGCCGAGACCCGCTCGTACTGTACAAAGGCTTCAGTCGCTTCCTGAGCGTAGAGGCTATGAGGAACACATCTCCTCCTATGTGGGGAGGCTATGAGGTCAATCCCCTCTTATGTGGGGAGGCTATGAGGGACACATTCCTCTGTTGTCACGTCTTGTCGACATGTTCAAATGATACGACTTGTTGGTATACTCATACGGTACTCCTTATTGTCATGCTCATTTGATATATCTTTTTGACATACTCATATTATACGTCTCGTTGATTATTCATATGATACGGCTTGTTGACATACTCGTGTAGTAAGACTTGTTGACATACTCATATGATAAGACTTGTTGGCATACTCATGTGATACGTCTTGTTGACATACTCATATAATACATCTTGTTGACATACTCACATAATACGTCTTGTTGACATACTCGTGTGATACTTGTTCACATATTCATATGATACACCTAGTTGATGCACTAATGTGCCACGAGTTGTTGACATACTCATGTGATACGTGTTGTTGACATTCTCATGTGATAATACTTCTTGACATACTTATATGATACGTCACGTTGACATATTCTTATGTTACGACTTGCAGACGTACTCGTATCTTACGACTTGCAGACGTACTCATATCTCAAGACTTGCAGACGTACTCATGCGATACGACTTGTTGACTGTTACAATGCGACTCGTTGACAGATTTATATGGTACAAAACCCAGTAGAATTAACTAGGCTAGAAAATGGGCTTAATTTCATTGGCTTTCGTAAATATTCATGTCCTCTTCGTTCTGATTCATTTTTTTTGACCTAGCGATCTCTTGCACCTACTACTTCTTAATAATAACTTTTGAGCCTGTTCATTAGCTGTATCTTCTCAACTCATTACGGCGAGCAAACCTTCTCTATAACCGCATCGTATACACTTAACATAAATGTACGTAACTAAATTGTCGTATTTAGCATTTCCATTGCAATATTCGTATTTCTAAATCATCACGAGTAAAAAAAACACTGTCCGTACCCAGGATGTCGGGAGTGGGCTAATGTTGCCCAGAGAAGCTCTCCGCTCCGTTCAGAATACAATTGAGTCTTCCGTAGCTCCTATTATTCGGCTTCTCACGAACTTTTGCCCTTCATAGGCATTATATCCTGTTCATGAGTTCTCTTTTGAAGGTTTCCTCGCAATAGTTCGTGTGTTGATCAGATTTTTGCCCGATTACCAATCTACACCCGATGTTAATTGTGATTCAGACAATCGTTCATGCATTTTAATCTCATTAGAGAGGAGTAGTACTTCACTCGAGGGGTGTTCAACTTAGGTTTTTTCATCGTGCGCACAAAGGGTTTCAAGCTAGTAATAGGTGACACTGGCAATATTCCATGCCAGATTTATTCTCTACTATCATTTAAATTTATCTCAGTCGCATAAGCGAGAAAAACTCTGTTCCAGTGCACCCGCCGTTGAGCTAGTTTCTTCTGTGAAAAAGTGATCTCACTTCAATAGGTCGCATAGTCTGCATTCGATGTTCTTCTTATTCTCTTGGATTCCTCACGCATCTCCATCTCACAAGCGAGACATTCTTTCCCAACAGATGTTCCTTTGAGAGAGGACGTCTAGCTAGTGACATCGGGCGAAGTCATATGCATAACGCCATTGCCTGCGACTGACTGACTCCGGAATGATTTTTTGCGAGCCTGTTCAAAGTGAGCTGTCTAACATGAGCTGTTTGGTACGAGATCAGACAATGCGAAACCTCCCAAAATGGCCAACGAATCTGGTTTGGTATAGGAACAGACGATGCTAATCTTCCGATATGAATGACTAGGGCAAATTTCTGGAAAAAAACACAACGAAGCTCTAAGCGACTCCTTACGCTTTCTAAAATTGCAGTGAATTACATATTTTCAGATGAGCAAACTGGTGAAACTTAAGCTGTGAAACTGCAGTCTGATGCTAACGTATTCCGTTGATTCGGGGCTGCTCTGCGCTATATTTTTACACTGGCGCTTTGCGGTGAGCACCTTGTTAGGAAAGGCGATAGAGAATACTAGTGCATTAACATGATATAATAAAATAAAAGAAATCTGATGCATGAACATAGACCAGCGCATACTAGAAATGTGTCCAATTTATGGGTACGTAGCCCCTAACGTTGTGTTTTTCGCATTTCGTTTCATTTTTAGTACAAAATGAGGTACACCGACTTGTATATTACACTCGAAATATTTAAGAAAACAAGAAAAACACTATCTTAAGTAACGAAGCCGCCAAAAATAGAACTCCAATTACACCTTCCGCCAAGACGTGTAATTTCTAATGTAAAGACAACAGTTTCTTTTTGGCGACAAAATTTATTTGGCAAAGTAAAACTTTCACAATAAGGAAGTATAAAGAGTGACATTCTTTGAATGGAATTTTTGATGCACAAAATATAAGTATTTTGAACTGGTTGCTTTAGGTCATGTTTCAAGCTAATATTATGAGAGAAAATTACCCACATTTTGTAAGTACGTGAGTGCTGGACTGGAATATGGGTCAAATTTTTATTTTATTAAATGCTTCGTATTACCGCCAGTCATTGGACCCGTTTTTAAGATAAGATGATGCTCTAATTATTTCAGTTATGGGAATGAATATCGTTTTTAACAACTAATTACAAAGACTGGGAGAAGAGAAATAATTCCCACCTATAAACGAGACAATCCCACCACGAACAGTCATGTCTGTTTTATAACTGATAAAAGGTATGATATTAGATTTTTACCGAAAATAATAGTCGGTTTCAGAAACGTAGATTGTTATGAAAATGAACTGTAAAAATATTTAAATTAGTCAAAGTATGAGCCTTGTGCATCTAAGCATCCCTGTCATCGATCAGCAAGATTATTTATTTTTAGTTGATAAAAACTTATTCGCTGTAAGGCAACAAACTCGTTTAAATCTGATTTCATCTTTGGCTTGCGACTGAATCTTTAACCATTCAAATAGATGCATCAGTATTTAGAAAACTGTGGTCAGTGGGTGAAAGGTTAGGAGAATATGGAGGATGTGATAGAGTCTCGTACCCCATTTCAGCGTGTTGCTGCGATGTCTTTTTTTGCAACGTGTGGCCGGACCTTATGACGGAGCAGAATTGCTCTCTTCACCATCAAGCAATTTTTGAAACCCCTTTCGCACAGACCGATGACTTCTAGACCCCTTAGCCCATGTTCTGTTTATATTCCGGTAGTTTCCGAGACATCGTCCCAAAGTCTGACCTCGAACGAAAAAGTAAGAGAAGGTTCATTTTTATTCTATTCAAAATTTCGGGCTTATATGACTCATGAATGTTCTCTGTTTGAAATGATTAAAAAATTATTGAAAAACATACATTCATTGTCAGGTATGCCAAAATTCACTTGAAATATACTGAGAATACTGGGCTAAAATGGCATTTCCAAACACAATATTTAGATCAGACATCATTTTTGTAACAACGAAAAGTTTGACTCTCTATTAACTAGTTTGTACTAGAAGTCTCAAGCCCTTTATCGTTTATTTTCCTGATTTGTAGTTAGTCGTATTTTTAGTATATGAAAAATGAAAGGAGTTTTTGGTATGATATAATAACTTTTCTGAGCTCAGTAATTTTAAGGAAATCCTTTTTGGCCCTTTTAGGTTTTTTTTAATCGAACTCGATTTCTCTTGTCAAACTTAAAAATAAAGAATATTCGAAGGTAATTTGTATCTGAATATTTAATTAGAAAAGTTTAAGAGTTTCATGGTCTAGCTTTAACATCAGTTCTGAAATTAAAGAGTTAAACATCATTAAGAACAACTAATGCAATTTAGCAACCAACTATGAAACAAATACAGTACGCTTGCAATTAATCAATTTACATGCATACTTTGTTTGAAGAGTATTCACTATTTAAAGGATATTTTCCCTATCATCATTTTTTAGAATGGGTTTTCTCGTAAAAACGCGTGCAGAATCTCAGCTTAATCTCAATAGAAACACAATCTAAAATTTTTAAAATCCCTTTGTATATTGGGATTTTGCCCTATTCTGCATGAAAGTGCAATTTGATAGCTAAAGTGAAATGAGTGGGAAGTGGAAAGGGAAATTTCGTGACTCATCATCAAGCGATACCCTTTTAATTGATTTCGGAGAAAAAGTGTTAATTAACTCGAATTTGTTTTCTATATTTTCGAAAGTGAGTGAGTGAAGTGGATGAGTCTTTTGTGCATTTGTGAATCAAGGAATACTTACGTTTTTTCACTTTTTAAGTCTCCAGCATACATCATATGTAGGAATGAGTTGTGCTGCACAGGCGCACCGACCTGTCACGGGTTGAATGATGATACGAATGAGGAATGCGTTCAAAGGCAACAATATTTCTTGTTTCTTTAGTTGTATTGCAATTACTTGCCATTGCTTTCCGCTAGAATAAACATCCTTTTTCCGCTCCAATTTGAGAAGATCTCGCGTCCACACGACGCGGGCGTCCAGTCGTGACGCTGAGGGCACTGTGAGGTATTCTCATCAAAGCATCGCTCCTGAACGCCTCTCCAGACGTAGTTTTGATCGCTTTTCTTCTGTATCAGTGAAAAAACCTTCAACTATGCTAATACTTCTGTTATAAATTGAACGAAATATGGCGCTTGGATCTGACTGTGACGATCCGAAAGTGTGTATTTTTGTCAGATTAATGTATCCCAGTAGAGTACAACTGCCTAATACCACTTTATTTGCGCTACTGGTAAGATGTTTAACATTCAGTTAAAAAAGTGTATTTGGGAACGAAACATAGTCCAAAGCAAACGATTTTTTCCTTCACAATTCTTCTCCAAGACGGAAAAGAATGTTCTATGAAATTTCCAGGCATATTTTAAACCAGACAGATGTGTCTGAGCATGTTTGCTGACTCACGTGCATACGCCAGACTAGCAAGCTAACCCAGCCCAAGAATGTGTGAACTGTTCGCGTAGATAACGATGACAATCGATAATAACCATTAAGATACCAAATTCGCTCGAGTGCCCACGTGTTTTGAGGTTAGGCAAATTCATTGAAAAAATTTAGAGAGCAAGAATCACGTTCCTTAATGTCCGAACGTCAACGATATTCTAATAAGTGAGGCTTTTTTATATCGAAATTAGTTTCAGTGTAGCGGCGAAAGGTGTCGGGAAATTTCGTGACTCATCATTCAGTGATGCACTTTAATTCGATTTCGAAGAATGTATGCTCATTAAACAAGCTCTTGTTACCTCGAGTTTGCTGCTATTTTTTCGAAATTTTCAAGAAACTCGGTGAATTTTCTTCCAATTTAGCAGGCTGATGTTTATTTCCGTGAGAATCTGGCAGCTCATGAGGCTTGCTCGAGCATCCCCCGGTCTCGAGGGGCAAACAAATTCAGCCATTCATAAGAGGCTCGCCTGAGACATTAACAAGATACTTCAGCTCTTAGCAGGGTATGGATGACAGAAAAATTTTCGCGCTCTTCAAACTTTTTCTTACCGTTTCCAACAGAGGAGGAGTTTTGCTCTTGCATTATTTGAATTTTCTTCTATCAAATGATGCATGAAATAATATCAAAAGCAGTACTTATCATGAAAATTTTTGTTTTGTACGGGAGAAAATTATCCACTTGTTCACTGGTAACGAACGAACAGGTTTTAGTATTTTTTATTCTGTGCCCTCTTAAAATCTGTTTGCGAAACTACCTCTTTTACATTACACAGCGCTTCCTCGAGTCTGTGAAAATTGAATTCAGTCATGAAATAGACAATTAGTATCGACTTTACACGCAAACGATGCCAGTAAATTCATTTATCGCATGTCTTGGTGCAGACTTATGGATTCATTCTCCTCGATCATGTGAAAAATATTGATCAAGTACATATGTATCGTCCGTGTCTGATCAGGGGCTGATCTTCTGATGCGTCTTGAGGCGTACCATTACTGCTTTATTAATTGATCTGCTACTGCATATGCTGACAAACCATTATTTATTGAACTGCTTAGGCATATTGAGGCATACCATCAGAGCTTCATAAGTTGAAAACATATTTACGCACAACACTGACACGATCTTGTTTAGTACAGTTTCATCGAATACTTCGATAGAATTTCTAAGCAGTTTAGCTAACACTGGACCACTCCTTGCTTTGTACTGCAAGCTGAATGAACTTCTCCAATTCTCTACTCCAAATTTCTCACTCTCTTACTTGACGACTGAATTTCATGGAAAAAAGTTTTCGAAGCATAATGTTGAGAACTCAACGGTAATGTGGGTATAATTCCTGAAATACAGTCATGAATTCTGATGAACTACGGGAGTAAGTCTTAAAAACTTAAGAGCTCCTGAAGCGTAGGGTGAAAATTTTCATAAGAACCTATAAAAAACTACAACTCATGGAACTACTTTTAGAATAATTCGGTAAATTTGATAACTGATACAGTGACGACAACCATTCAGAGGCACTCAACCTCGGGCGCTCGCTACACGCTAGTCAGCAGGCTAGGGCTGGTCCTCGAACGTTGTTAAAGGGAAGGTGGTCCGGCCGCGCCTGCTTACCTAACTCTCTTAAACTAATCAAACTTGCGCTTTTCCAGCTCATGCAATTGTTTTAATGAATTTTCTCAACAGTAATTATGTTATTTCTAGATCAACTATAGCATGATCATTTATTTAAAAGATTATCGTCATAGTTCTGTGGGTACCTTTTGATCTGCTGATTATTGATCGTAATTCATATCTGAAATTTTCAATAGAAATTGGCAAATTACAGCTAAGCGTAAGTTAGTCTAATTGTTATGCTGCGTGAACGTTGGAGGTAACAACCATTATCATTTCTGCCAGTATTGCAATATGTGAAAATCTTCTGTACGTCATGGTCTTTCGTTGCTAAATTTTCAAGTAAAATTTAGTGTCTGATTTTCCTCCATATAACCGCTTTATGATGCACCGAGAATTATTGCAACACATTCAGAATAATTCTAGTTTGATTCTAAACTTTAGCTTACTCAGCAGAATTCAGCCACATTTATCCAGTCAGAAATTTTCAATTTCACCAAAGACAGTTTGCCGCTTTCTATATAATGAACAAATTTCTTAATCGGTAAGTGCAACCAGCGCAATGAGTGCGGCCTCAGCCACGATATTTTTTCCTTATTACAGAACAATGGCGTGCCAGTTTGTAGCACCGGCGGAAAAATTAAAAATTACACTGAGAAATAATTTTAACACTTGCTCATGAATTGCCCTGTATTGAGCTACGCCATTTCAATTTTAAATGTCTTTCTTCCCATGAATAATGCAAAAATATTGCCGAAGAAACTTGAGCCTGATGACGTCAATAAAGTGCATGATACAGTATTAAACCACACGTAATTCAAATTCCCCGCTTAGCGACATAGCAATTTTTTATAGGAAATTAGATACGCAGTCTGAACCTCAATGTCGTTAAATTTTACTCTAATTAAATACAAATTGAGCTATGTTGAAGTTCTAGAAGGTGCAGTCAAACTCCTTAACCCTTTCTGCTCTTGGATTCGCGCCGACGAACAGGGAAGGCTCCGAGGCTTTCCTGAAATTTATGGTCACCTGACAGAGCGCGAAGGCGTGAACGAAATAAAAGGAACTGGCCATAAAAGGCGATTCTTTTCCAGTGGGAATTGATTCCCAAGGCGGTGCTACAGGATTGCCATCGAAGAATTTCGGGCGATTTTTTATAAGGAGCGAGATGGACCTTTTCAGGTGCCTGAAAGGTCAAAGAATTGGGTCTCTTTTGACCAAACTCTTGTTAATTTTAGTGATGCATTAGGTGCTATTCAAAGCTCCTATCAATACAGCCGTGGATTTTATGACCTTGGTTAGGAATTTATGATTAACTTTGCACGGCCACCTTCCATAATGGCTTGGCGACAAAAACTGTTGCACATTATGATATTGATAATGCTCCACTAAAATTTCTATGCCAAGCGAAATGTAAGATTACGTATAAAAAGTAACTGCTCTAAATTTCCAATCTATACAGCACATAGCAGGAGCAAAACCTTTTTTCTGTGTTAGAACAAAATCAATTCGAAATATTTCTGCAGCCCTTTGAAAAGTAGTGTGAAAAAATAGTTCAAAAAATAAATAATTGTTTATGCCTTTACACAGTCAAAAACAGAGCAATGAAACGCGAAAATTTCTGACGCATTTACGCTCTGCATTTAGCTGTTTGTAGAAGCAATTTGTCTGAAAACTTTTCTTTCTTATCTCAGCTTACGATCATTTAAACCCATTCAGATATGTATTTAGCTATATAGCTAATAATAAATACACGTGTGTTCGCTACGAGTGTACAGGGTCTCGTACAAAAGTGTTTTCTGAGTTTAATCGTAGACTGTGTTTATTAAAAATCATATAATATGTTTTCAGTGCTCGTAACGGACAAAATTGATATATTTGTTTGTTGGTTATGCCTATTCTATTAAATAAATGCCTTAAGATAAATCACGTTGCGGTAGCCATTGTTCCTGACACCCTGTATTAATTTAAACTCCCCAAAATTTGCTCAAAGGACCGCTCCTGTTAAACTCACAGGACCAAGCTTACTCTAAAGCCTGGAAAAAGAAATTCGCAACCTCTAAAGAACGATTGCTCTTTAAGTAGGCGAGTGGGCTTTAACGCTTGGAACTTAAGCTGAAAGGAGAGCATTTCGAAGCCTTCTTTCAAAATTACCAAATGGACCTTGCAGTAATCTTCTGGAGGCAAGGGGATTAAATTAATGTTAACTTTAAGGAAAGATCCTCAATCTGCCTTGATCTTGGTCTCGTCTAAATTGCACATAAGTATAAAATCATTCAAGTACTTGTGTTACATCATTGAAGCAATGACGTTCAATTAGAAAAAGATATGTTTTCCATTATGAAATGAGTTTTGTGTTTGTTTGTTGTCATGTTTCAGTATTTATTCGAAAATAATTGAACTATTTCTGACTCTACCGAACACCACCGTACGTTCAATAAAAATGTCATATTTCCACACCTGAGGAACTATTGAAATACTTCGGAATTTTTAATTTATGCATAAACTCGATTCGAGCCTAACAATTCCGATCAGTTCGAAAGAATTTTCTCTCTCTGAAGCAGCTTCTGTCGAGCGGCGCATTTTGGGTCGCAGTTTCGGCCAGCTAATTTTCAGCCGGAAGGCTTTGTGACTAAAGTAAGCCGGGACTAAACAAATATCGAATTGCAAACACAAATTAAAATTAAGTTTTTAATTCTGCGCGCAGTCTCACTATGCCAATTTTGGCATCAGTATTTCAGAGGATGAGCTTTCAAGGTATGAAAGGATGATGGACACTTAAAATCTTTTCCTTATTCGACGTAGGCCTAGTGTTACAATGTTCTTTCTTTGTACTCTAAGATTGCCCTTTAGAGTGCATCTCTTTAGATTGAGAGTGCATCTCAAATGATACCAAGAATTCTTAATATGATTTAATGAGAAGAATTTTTGCAGTAGTATTTATCATCAATGATGTGATTTTATTTTTCCCCTTTGTCGTCTCTCCCCAGCATTCCCCTGCGTCACTCCCCTGCGCCTACCTCTCGTCTCGGCCGCTCGGTCTGGCGGTAGGAACGCAAGCCGCAACGGCTGAGGCCTCCTAGAGAAGAGATGAAGTCTTGCAAGTGACGTGAAATGAAATTACTCAGATGCGCAGTCTTCATTTTCTAGGCCCGTCATTCCTACTGACCTAATTTGCCAAAATTCAACGCTCCAAATAGAGCCTCTCTAGAACAGAGCCAAAGAGTTTAAGTTTTTGGTTGCTTCTGATGCTGGTTATTTAAATCGATCGGGTAAAGGTTGGAGGACAATACATTACACAATGACATGCACCAAATTAATCTAAATATTAGTCATAGCGTTAGTCTCTTCATTGCAAACCTAGGTTCGAGCATGTACTTTGTGATTTCTTTCAAAGGAAAAGAAGACAATGCCGATCTAAAAACCTCTAAGAAAAACCCTCTACAACGCTAACAGAAAAAACTAAATATAATTTTTTTGAGTGACTGCGCCGCCTTGCGAGCTGATGAGCGAAGCGTGGAGCCCTCGCTGGCTTACTCCAGCCGTGGAGTGGTGACGGTTCTAATCTTGCGGGCCCAGACTACTGAAGCATCGAGACTGGCAGCGACACCAGACCCATCAGGGCTACGTCAGGGACTTGCGGGTCTCGGTGACATGCACAGCCCCAGTCCCACCTGCCTCAGAGCCTGCTCCTCTCCTTCCTTAGTTTCTTTCTAATGTAATACACACTCTTCTTCATCTTAATACAGGCTCTTCTTCATACACACTCACTCTTCTTTAGGCTAACACACGCTCTTCATTATGCCAACACATGCTCTTCTTCGTGGTAACACAGACTCTTTTCTACTCCATGCAACACACGCTTTTCATTAGGCCAATACGCGCTCATTTTTAAGCCAACATACGCTCTTCCTTACGCCAACACACACTCTCCTTTATGCCAACATACGGTCTTCTTTATACCAACAAACACTCTTTTTTTATAACAACACACGCTCTTCCTCAAGCTAACACTTCTGATAAACAGGGATAATTGTCTATCCAAAGTGACTTATGATTAATTCTGTTATATGTATATGAGTGGCATGGGGTGTGTATTGATATGTATTGACTAAGTGCTAGAGTATGCTAAATTGTCCTACGCATCGTGTCTGCCGATTGTAAACTTTATTTTAATATGATAAATGGCTGCTATTGTACATTCATTAGCAATATCATTATTTCTAACGATAAAACGTAAGCTTTGATGACATAAAATAGATGAGCATCCCATTAAGAGGACATAGCACTAAAATGCTTGTGTTAGAAATTACTGACTAGTAATCTGATTGCTCTTCTTTGACATCTATCACAGAGGTATTATCTATTATAGATACATGGCGGACTATAATCATATTCAAGACTGTCTCCATGTTGCCAAGAATAAGAACAACGTATAAAAGAATAAGAATTTGGGCAAGGATTATCCTCAAGTATTCACACAGAGGACCTCCACAGTATTAAAATTTCACGGCTAACAAAGGGACCGGGCGCTCTGCGACTAAGTTCATGCATTTTTAATTTCGCTTTCATTGACATCTGCTCAACCTGCTTCCAAATGTGGGCACGGTAGTGCAGTAATTTAATAAATATTGAAAAATGAATGATTCCAAGACTTTTTCTGAATGAAAAGTAATAATTGACGGTACCATCTCGTTGACAATACGTCTGTACTTGCTCGGTACAATCAGTCCCTGCATCATGCAGTAGGTTCCTACATTGTACAAACCTACCTTGCATAGTTGCTCGCAATATTACATAGTCGCTTCCTATACGCAGAATCACGGAATGTTTCCTTTAGAAAGGAAATTTGAATTCCATTTTCCTCACTGAACTCTCGTGTCCTGCCAAGATTTATACAGCGTTGAAAAACCAATCTGTTGTACTGCATATAAGCTCTGTTGGAATAAAGTTTATTCCGCTATCAAGTGATCTCTTTTTACATGGTACAGTCTCCTGCTACCTCGCATGTCGGCTTGTGAACAACTGTGCGAAGAAAGACTTTTAGTACAGGTCTCCGTTAGGTGACCCACAGCACCACACCAGCTCCGGGTACCCTGCCTCTGCTGGACGACGTCCGGTGACTGGCACACTCGTTTATTGTAGCAGTGAACGATCTGCTGTCCGAGCTAATGAAACATCTTCAAATTAGAGACCACAATCGTAACTGAAAATACCATAAACTTCCCGAACGTAAAAATACGACGAGCCTCGCTAAGGTAGTTCCATATTGTAAACTATCAGGCCGATGCAAGTAAGGAGGTGTAGCTAAATGTGCAATACATCAAAAAGATATTTTGCCAGTATTCTGAAGCTAAATAGAGAATAAACTTTACTATAACATCCTTAGTGATTTATCGGGGATTTTGTAGTACAGAAGTTTTGGTTACTGGGAAATATATTTAACGCGAATAAAAGCTTAGAGAGAAATTGTTTTGTAAATCATTAACGCTATATAAAGTGACGAATACGCGCGGTATACGAGTACCGTGAAAATAATTTATTCTTATTGTGAACAAAACGCTGTGCTCATTCACCGAATCGAAATTTTAGAGTAACCCATTTCATAGTTAAATCGATGTCAGATCTATAGAAAACAGCATCCCATTCTACAGCGTGAAGCGCATCGATACCACTCTGTCATAATCTGTCACAGCAACATTGCCGATAAATACTTCAGTTGGAAGAGTACAAGAATTCCACCAGAGGACTACAATGCATTGAAGGGTTCGTACACAATATAATATATATCAGTGACAGAGATTTAAGATCTGTGTTGGGTTAGAAGATCGGAATTCCGATGCCAAGATAGGCTGGCCAGTTCGAGATGGGAGTTGTGGGAACCCCGACAGCTGCACGGCTCTGTTTTCGATGGGAGAGCGATGTGGGCCTGCCTCGTGCTGCCGCCCCAATACAACCCTCACTTCAGGTCTGCACCACCGCAGGTACTTTTAAAATAGAATTGTGTAGACGCGAAACACTTCTTTCATTCCTTGTGTTTTGACCTCAACACGTTTGCGAGTTGCAAACATGTGTTTTATCTCCTACTGCGATTACTAGAAACTTAGAATGCTTTGTTAACAGTCTCGATAATTTTACTGTTCACCTGTCATTCTTGTATTCCTCATGGCCATGTGTCAACTAACGGGATGCATTCGTGCAGCAGCCGCTTGTTATTGGAGCCGTAATGACTTCCCAGTCTTGTGTTCAGAGAGAACATGTTAATTTCCAAACTGTTGGATTCACAAAAACTGCTCTGTGACAAGCATGAAATCAAACATAATTTCGGATACTAATTGATGTCGAATGTACATGTGAACTTACTCGGGCTTGGTAATTTTGGTATTGCGTTTTTAAGATATAGTTTAAATCTAACGTACTTCTAATGAGTGCATCTTGACCCATAATATTTTGTTTCTTATTGCTTGCTCGTGGTCTTACAGTGTTAGTTGTGATTTTATTTACTCTAAGAGCATATTGCTCGTCCGTTTGTGCATTTATGCATATTTGTTCGTCATTAATGCATTGTAAATATGATGCCATTTTTACGCCATTCCTTCCTTCTGCTGTTCACTGAAATAGCTCTCTGATGTTTACTTCAATACCCGTCTCCCATGTCGTGTGATATACAGTCTCGTTCAAAATATTTTCGAGCGCCCTATTGAAAACAAGTGAGAAAATGAATTTTAGAGGCGATTCCTACAGCGCTCGATTCCATTTGGTTCACATCCTGAGTATGAGGAATCAGCAACTGCTCCGCCTGCACAATAGTGAACGCAGAAGAAAGAATGGAATTGCTGAGATTTAAAAAACACGAAGGCATTGCGTTTGCTGTGCAAGGCATTGCTCCTGATTTACAGTTCGAGCTTTTTCTTAGGCAGCCATTGGCCACCCTTGAGCTCAGAGGAAAACACAGCGTGTGGGTTTTCAAATGCATCAGCTTTTACGAAGTTAATATTGCAGCTTACCGAGTCCCTCGACCGGGCCTCAGATCGCACCAAACTGCAGGGTCTCAGGGGGGAAATATCACCATCCACGTTGGCCGCTATTGGGACCATCTGATTTTTTAATTCAAGTATTTTAAAATCTGGGGATAAATGGCCATCGCTGGTGATATTTAATAATTTTTTGACCATTGCAGTTCTCAGTACTGTAGGCACTTCGAAAACAGGCTTGAGTCAAAGAAATATTTTTAACAATTCCTTAGAAAATGTTAATATACCATTTTATTCAAATTACATCACCAGCATACACAAGTTGGTAAACTTCTTTCAGGTGGTGTTTTGAATTTATAACATATATGCATTCATTTCAGCAATGCAGAAGCCATCGTATTATTGTCAAACACCTTTCAATGTCATGGAATATATAACAAAAAAGTCAAATCGATGAAGTTTGACTCTTTTTCGTAGAAAAAGCGTGTTAGTTTCGTAGGTTTGCATTAATCAAACCAAAGTCTAATAATTTTTACAAAGTTGTACAACTGTTTCGTAGAATTTCCAAGTTTGTATCAATCACCCTCCGGTCAGTGGCACACGCGTTCCTCCCAACTCCAGTTAATAGACGAAAAAATAACGCGTGGAATAACGAAATAACGCTGGGGGGAAAAAAAGATACACTTTGCTGCGTTAAGCCAACCAACGGGAGCTTCTCATTCGCTTTTTAACCTTCCAAAGAGTAACGTTTTATTTTTCAGCGTTCGTAAAACATGTCAAGGAAATCGCGCAATGACGACGCGTTCTGTGCTCCTCAATGGCGAGATCGAGTGTGTGGCCATGAAGAGCTGACGCGAATTGAGCTGCTCTTCATTATCCTCTCACGGGCACACCCCTGCGAGCTGCGGGCAGCCTCTGCGCTACCGCTGACATAAATCATGCCTCAGAGCTCGGCGTCCGTTTTCATATGACGTTTATTCCTTGAACGTTTTATGAAATTTTGTGTCCATTTAAATTGACGGTAGTGATTTGTTATTCTTTTCAGCAGCTGAGTTCCTCAGCAATTGAGGGTTTATATTGCTTTAGCTCAGAATTAAAAAGAAAACAGGTTACTGGAGCGATAACAATTCTCAAATTATGTGTTTACTAAAATACTGATTCGTTTACCTTGTTTATTCATGCTTCATTGAAAACCTTTACTCATATTTTTTTTACTTCAAATCAATTCCCTCCGTCCCTTTTCTCTCATAAGCGTCATCACAAATCTTGTCGTGTGTAAGAAATATTCCAATCAGTGAAATCAATTATAGCTGAAAGGGTTGTGTGAATCTACAGAATGTTAGATTTTGTAGTTAAACAATTAATGTTACTCATTTTCGAATCTTGTTCTCGATCATAAGGATGGCCATTGTGTCGTCTAGTTAGTTTGTATATTGAAGACATTCGCAGCAGCTGTCTGCTAGGTATCTTCACTTCACACTTTCGATGGGCTCTTTACTATTTATCTAATGATTATTTGCATTACTTGCTCAGTTGTGTATCGTGTCACTGAAACACATACCATGTCACTTCAACCCGCTACTCCGCTAACTGCACACCCTACAAATGGCAGCGGAGTTGCAGTAGCAGTTTCTGGTTGCAAAAGTAAAAGAGTCGCGAGTAGCGGACGCAGAAATTCAAGAGCTCTACCAATAGTCATTTAAAGGGACCGAGCGCCCAAAAATTTCTACATTATAAATTTTCTGTTGTATGCCTAACATCACCAGCATACAATGCAAGCGCTATTACATCACGTTCCGTGCAGATTCCGCCCCTATACCCAGAACTGTTTATGGAGGATCTAGACTATAGAATATAAGGAGTGTACTCACAAACGTCAAACCATACATTTTCAGAGGCTGGCACAAATTCGGTCGCAGTAATATTTATTTACTGCTGTATTTTATAATTTCGCAACCAGCAAGTCGCCAGACGAACAATCTTCCAAATACCACCTGTGACACTGACAGTCAAAGCGCCTGCGACATTGGAAAAGAGTGAATGAGTTGACGGTCCTCGACATTAACTTTTTCCAATACTGATATTTAGATTACCAATCCTTTCCACGGTTACTCTGCAGAATGTGTGAGGCAGAAGCTGCGTCCTCGGCTGCAAGTGAGCACTAAAATGAATAGATAATGAGTAGATAATAAAATGAGTAGGTTATTAATCTATTTCTGCTCTGCACGAACCCGGTAGATACTGCCCTTCACAAACCCGGTAGATACTGCCCTTCACAAACCCGGTAGATATTGCCCTTCACAAACCCGGTAGATACTGCTCTTCACAAACCCGGTAGATACCGCCTTTAACAAACCCGGTAGATACAGCCCTTCACGAACCCGGCAATATGGTACACAGACAGCAGTTCCTGTCGCGGAAATACTGCTTTTCTGGTAGCCCTTCAATAGCGTTCTATAAAATGAGAAGCGGTAGCGGATAAGTGGAGCTACTGGTGACGGTTTGGCGATATTTGAAAAATAACGCTAATAAAGGAGCGGTTTCAGATAGTCAAGGTACAGGAAGTAGCGGAAGAAGCATCAGAAATTTTACATTAAGGTCCACTTCTACTGAATTATTCCATTCATTTTTTTATTGTTAATATCAAACTTTTCTGTCCAGTGTCGAATATCCCCTAATTGACCCTTTTGGTAAGGTAATCTGTCTCTACATTCTCCTGTACCATCACTAAATCTTGTGAGGTACCTAATTTGTTTCTATATTCTCCCGTACCATCTTTAAAATTCTCTCTTCTATAAAAAAATAAGACTGTTAAGTTTTCCCTGCCTATGTTAATGAATAAAAACAAATCCCCGTGCATATTTTAGGAATTTTTCGAATTCAACAATCCTTAATTCCAAGTTCCTCTTATGCTCCGCCAGCGTTCTCCTCCTCCTCAGCTCATCCTAGGGCTTGAGCTTGCGGTATACTTTCTTGCATTCATTAGGGGCTATACAAGGCACATTTCACTGATGTAAACAACTGAAACTCAGTTTAGAATCTACTTCAAAAGTACGTTACCTTGTCCCGAAACCGGAGATTTAAGTCTGCCAACAAATACACAGTTTACAAAAATGCACGTCAATTACAGTTAACCTACCCATGATTTTTGACTGGATTTCTGCCAACAAATTGCAGTTGACAGAAGGCCACTTGAAAAAAAATTCTCAGAAAACAAATACCGGTTGTAGGGGTCTTAACCTAATTCTAGGGTCCATGAAGTTCAAGTTAGTTCCAACTAATATGCTACATTTTACCTAAAAGAATTTTTGCTGAGTTCCTTGAGTGGATGCGAGAGCCGACTCCTAAAACTCAACAGCTTATGCAGATTCGGAAGAAAAAAGTAGTTATCTTTGAAGTGGCTAGAGGAACAGAAATAGTTTCTTATGAGTACATCAGAATTTTACGTCTTTGTTTTCATTGAGGAATGGCTTTGCTGCTCCTACTGGAAACATTGATACAGGGGAATTTCAAGTGCACCCCAGTACTTCTCTCAATCGAGATTCATTTCTGACAAAAGTTTCCACCTGTATTTTTCGGACTAGAATCCTCACCTCGGTCTTGCTGATTGCGTTTAATAAATAACATGAATATGTTCTGTGCGTAGCATTGAGCCCATAGAGAGCTGGCATAACTCATTTCCGTAAGCAAACATCCGCCGTTTGTTTCATGCAAGATTTGTTTTCCGAGTCGGACGAGGGTCTCGAGCTAACCTAGATTGGCGAGCATCTCTCATGTTTACTTTTGCTGGTCTTCAACTGACTGCAGTGCAGTTTGTTTTTTTGTTTATCGTAGGGACTGGAAATGGAAGGGAACTATAAAAAGTATTCAAACGCGAGGAGAAGTATGCAAATTTCAGAGAGATGTCGAAGAAGAAAATGAACCAAATAATTGGGCAGAGAAACAATCTTGAGTAAGCCGTATGAGAATACCGTGAATATATAGCTAATCTTGAAGAACTTTATAAACTAACTCAATCGCCAAAAAAACAAATACTTGAGTCGTACGCTATTGCTGCTCACTTGCATTACCTACATTCGTGCGCAGCCACTTGGCAATTTAGTAATGATTTTTTCCTCAGGTCGATGGATGCCACACACAAGACTGCTTGCGTCCGTTCGTGCGGGCGGTCAACTCCCTTTGTTTGGGTATGTTTAGAGTGCATTTGTTGGCAATGTATAAATTTTGTGAAGGGGCGCAGTGCAGGGCTAAGCGCGTTCCTCGTAGCAGACTTTTGGGCTTAGCGCGAGAGCACGCCACTTCACTGCCGCAGCTCAGCATTCAAATTGTGCTGTTAAACAACAATGTTGCGTAAGATTGTGGCAAGCCCTCGTAATTGCTGAGTGTGACACACTAGCACACGGCTCCGCAGCGCGAAACAGTTTCCCGTACACTCGTGAAGTTCTTTGCCCGATGCAATTACCTTTGTACGTGTGTCACTGTTTCAATTAGATGTGGCGTGAGGCTGCGTCGTGTGGCTGTGGCGTGTAGCTGTGGTGTGTGCTGTGGCTAATAGCTGTACCATGCCTGCTGGACAGGTGTGCAGAAGGCATAGAAGAGGGCAAGGCTAGACAGGTGTGCAGCAGGCACGTAAGGGGGCAGGGCTAGACAG